>MJUU01038739.1:29348-46099 GCA_002080025.1 Modiolus philippinarum | reverse complement strand
AATACAAGTGTGGACACAGTTCAAGTGTGGACACAATACAAGTATGGACACAATGATATAATCTTCAAGAAAGAACTTTTCACAAGGGTTCCAATGTAATACTCTGTCAAAATCAGACAAATATAAAATTCACTTTTTTTTTAACTTATTTAATATTTTACACAAAAATCATAAGCATTAGAAAAATTTCATTGCAACACTTTGAAAACAATTTTTCAAGAGAATTAGAATAAAAAAAACTCTCCAACAGTTTGATTTCACAATATCTACGCTTTAAATTATTTCTTTGAAAAAAAAAGGTCATTGCAGAAGGAATCAACAAAAGTCAAAGTCAAATTATCTCCCCTCCCTGGTTTCGTATAATGAATACATTCCTTCATGCACTTCTCCATATAGTGTCCTTCCTTTGTCTAAAGTTTCATTAAAATACTTCAAGTGGTTTAAGAGGAGTTGTGCTTACGATGTTTATACCCATACATATGGAATCAACAAAAAGTCAAAGTCAAATTATCTCCCCTTCCTGATTTCAAACAATAATTAAATCCCTTATCAACATATGCATATAGTGTTCTTCCTTTGTGTAAAGTTTCATCAAAATCCTTCAGCTGGTTTAAGAGGAGTTGCGCTTACGACGTAACCCATACACAGGGAATAAACGAAAAGTCAAGAGTGGAATTATCTCCCCTTCTTGGTTTCGGACAATAATTTATTCCTTCATGCACATCTCCATATAGTGCCCTTTCTTTGTGTAAAGTTTCATCAATATCCTTCCAGTGGTTTAAGAGGAGTTGCGCTTACGAGATAACCCATACATAAGGAGTCAACGAAAAGTCAGTCGAATTATCTCCCCTTCCTGGTTTCCGACAATAATTTTATTCCTTCATGCACATCTCCATATACATTGTAGTGTCCTTCCTTTGTGTAAAGTTTAATCAAAATCCTTCAAGTGGTTTAAGAGGAGTTGCGCTTACGAGAAGTGTGGACAGACAGACGGACGGACGGACAGACAGACAGTGTGATTCCTATATACATGTACCTCCCAAACTTTGTTTGTGGGGGTATAAATAGTGCATGGATAAAGACACTCAGAGACAAATGATATTGTTGCATGTGGTTAAAAACACTCCATATCCTTTTATTATAATGCCTTATTGTGGAATTGTATATGTCTAGGTTTATACATGTTGTAATGCATTGAGTTATGTCTAAACTTTAAGGATGATTAGAGTGAAAAAAAAAAGTGATATTTAAAGTGTAGACTTGTTTTCAAGTTTACTTATGTCAATCATCAATTAAACCAGTTTGATTATCAAGCCTATATTTACTAATGTCGAAGAAGAACCAGGACATGCATCTCTGTGATTGGTTATTTTTTATTAAACAGGGAAAAAAGAAAACAATAAATTGTAACGAAAATAATGAATCAAACATCCTTGAAGACTAATGGCATTTTTTAATTCAATTCAATCTCAATTCTAAAGCAAAAAGCTACTAATTTTTTAATTGCCAAATATGTGGATTTTTTACTTGTCCAACCAGACAAGTAAAAAGTTGACTGACTTTCACTTGTTCCAGGCAATAGGACAACCTTATTTGTCAAGCCCAGACCATGCTAGTGTGAAATTTCTCATGACTCAATAACTTGAAATGCCCAATCCACCATTTTTAATTAAAACTGAGCAATAATATCAAACTTAAGTTTTACTTATCAAAAAATTATCATAGATATTGAGTGAAATATCCGGTAAGCAATTGATAAATGAAGAGGCACCAGTAAAAACAATTGTTAAATGATGATGCTCCTGTAAAAACAATTGTTATATGATGAGGCACTAGCTGCAGAACTGTAGGCGAAGCTCAACTAGAAAAAATCAGCACAAGGACTTTAAGAGCTACAGTTCTGCAGCAAACTATGCACCTGTATTGGGCTGTAAAGCAATTACATTGCCATCCGACTGGCCGCCTTCATCAGACCACAGATCCCAGATTTCGAGACGTTTCGGCCCTAAAACACTTCAGCCATATGAAATTTCAGCCATGTGTGATTTCAGACTTGGACATTTCGGCCCTGTTATCATGGTTATAAGTACAAATGTATGTGCTTCCGTATAAATCTTGGCAAGTGATAAACAATGTATTGAAAGTGCGCTACAGTAAAACGGTTGAGAAGTGCATCTGTTACAGTTGATTTGTGTTTTATAATGCATTGTGGGATATGAAGGGTTGAATTTAAGCCTGTTTTGGGGCTGCTCACAAACATACCCTAACATGGCCTGCTTATCCGATTAAAAAAGCAGTGTTTACTCCCGACTTCATTTATAAGAGAAGAAACTATAGTACAAATCATAATAAGAGTAGTTATAATAGGATTTTATCAAATGTTGCAGAAGTTTGTCTTAGCTTGGGGTTAGATATTACTAACTTGACGACTGTCATTGCCTTTCAACAGAAGGCTCAAGTATTATTTGGAATCGATCAAAAATTAATAAAACATTAAACCGCATTTGTTATTTTGTTTTCTAATTGAGGAATTCCAATTAACAAACAACTAAATCATTATAAAAACACCGTTAATGCATTTGAAATTTTTCAACGTTATATCAGGTGGCGCGATTTCATGGGAATTCGTCATGTTGCCAATCTCTTTAATTATATGTCTCTGGTTATATAATCCGATTTAAATGTCAGGAAATTGTATAAAGTACAGATCTATGTAAGATGTTTTCATTGAATTAACATATTGCCAATCAGTTTATGGCCGAAAAGTCCTGCTACCAGATCCCAAACATATCAATTCTAAAAAAAAATTACAATGAGTTCCAAATCATGCCAATGCAGTGTTGCATAAATGGGATCAAGAACAGTACATGCTTGACAATGATTGAGCCTTGATGTAACAAAACCAGAAGAGGATCTAAGGTAAAATTAGCATGTATGATAACTTAGTTGCTAAAATTTATTTACTTTATTTAGCAACTATACTAGTTACATGACTTATCATTACTTCAAAGCAAAATCGTGACTGCTATTGATGTTTTTTTTTTTTACAATACAGATTTGTTTCGATGTTTGTACCTTTTCTTCTATTCTTATCTTTCCTTTCAAAGTGTCTGTAAGAAAAGTTTTTTCTTGTTGTAAACACTTGGAGTCGGCGTTTCGTCTAAATCGAGCCCTAGATTCTTCTGAAAGTTGCAGGGAGGGCAAATCTTTTTTTAACATTTCAAACTGATGCACCAGCGAACTGCTACATAAAGAAATCAGATATGTCAGCAAAGATATAAGAAAGAGGAAATACATCTCAGTGTTTTTCTTCGCCATACAAGTTTGTATCGACGTTTCACGTGAGAGTTAGCGACATCTACAATAATATTGTGGTTGTTGGCCCTTATAAATGAGTCCAACCATGTACCGAAAATTTTCATTTGCAGAAAGGGTTAGAAACGTACCAATCGTAAAATGCATAACTTTGTACAAGGACGTATACGAAATATACGTCCTTGCTATGTAGAACTTATGGTTGAATACCGTTGTATTTGTTGTCTCCATATCATATATATAAAACGAAAACAAAACAAAAAAAAATAACGAAAAAAAAACAACAAACAAACAAAAACAAAGAAAACACACACGCACACGAAACAAAATTAAGAAAGATAACAGAACAAGGACGTACGGACTATTCTTATGAAAATATATTTTACAAAAGAGTGGAATCTTTCCATTAAATGGTAACAACAGAGACATATAAAACACAGAGATTGGAAACTACGCGAAATCTCATATCATATCGCGGCCACTAACGGGAAATTATTACAAAAACTGGCGCGATAGCCAAAGTAAACATTAAAAACAACAAAAATATGTAAAAATGAAGATAGATTAGCGAAATGACAATATCTTTTCTACATTTTATATGCATCAACACATAAGAAAATCATTTCCAGCAAAGTTTTATGCTGCAACCTTTGGATACAAATTGAATTTCAACAGACCATCTTCAAGCTTAACTGACCAAAAAAAAAATCACAAAAATATGTAAAAACGGAGGGTGGTTATCGACATGGCAGTACTTTTACTACATTTTACAAGTATCAACACATAAAAAATCACTTCCAGAAAATTTTTATGCAACTTTGACACACCATCTAGGACTATTGGACACGAAAATGAATATTTCCAAGAGCATCTTCGAATCGAGGTTTACTGACAAAAAAAAATAACAAAAAATATGTTAAAACGAAGGATGATTACCGAAATAACAATACCTTTACTACATATTGCAAGTATCAATACATAAAAAATAATTTCCAACGAAAAGTTTTCTGATGCAACTTTGGCACACTATTTGGGACTATTGGGCACGAAAATGAATAAGTCAAAGACCATCTTTGAATCATGGTTTACTGACAAAAAAATCATAAAAATATGTAAAAACGAAAGGTGATTATCGAAATGACAATACCTCTACTACATTTTACAAGTATCAACACATAAAAAATCATTTCCAGCAAAATGTTTTTTGATGCAACTTTGACATACCACGAAAATGAATTTCAAAGACCATCTTCGAATCGAGGTTTACTGACAAAGAAATCATAAGAATGTGTAAAAACGAAGGATGATTACTGAAATGACAATACCTTTACTACATTTTACAAGTATCAACACACCAAAAATCTTGTCCATCAAGAAGTTTTATGATGCAAAAAATCAGAAAAAAATCTCCATTTGTCGTCAATGTTTGAACGAGGTATTCGCGCGATCTACGACACTATTTCAGCACAGTTAGACTGTTTCTAATACTAACTAACTAGGAATATGATTTTAAAACTCGCCGGAATAAAACAACATAAAATTTAATTGTATAATTCTCAATTTTGTAACGAAACACTTCTTTCCCGCTTCGACATCGTATAGAAGAACAATATGGCGGATGACGGGTCTCGTTGTATCTCGTATGATCTCGTTGCCGTTTTCTAAAAAATACATTTACATGGGTTTAACGATAACCTTCCAATCTCCGTGTTTAAATGTCTCTGGTAACAACGGACCAGGCTGAATGTACTTCTGGCCATCTCAAAATTTTTCGAAAGGGCAATAAATATATTCAAGTCATTGTATTTTATGAAAAACTTTTAATCCCTATTTATCTGCATTGAGAGAGGTACCGGGTTGTTTCGCTCCTATTACCCGTTCGCCCCGGGTTATTTCGCGCCGGGTTGTTTCGCGCCGACAAGTGGGTCGTTTCGCTCCGATAATTAAAGGTAATATAATGCGTAATTGGCTATCGATGGATATGATATTAACATAATTATGTCGGATTTACTTTTGAAATTAATTAATAAAAATTCAAACCATACATCGTAATCAAATGAAGTAATTCATTCTTCGATTTATCAGAAATATAATTAAATGATTAATCAGTGTATTTATAGGATCTCCTGTAGTTGGCGATCGCAATTCTGGAATACCAGAATTGTTAACAATTCTGGAACAAAAATTGTTGGAAAATTTTTTTAAAAATTAACAATTCTGGAATAATTTTTTGTTCCAGAATTGTTAACAATTCTGGTATTCCAGAATTGTGATCGCCAACTACAGGAGATCCTATTTATATTAAAGTTAGTAAGACCCAAGCGCTTGCATATATGTACTCCTTGAGAAAGTTTTATATAAAAATATATTATACTTTTGGAAAATTCTTTGATCTTGCGTGTGAGAGAGGGTAAATGATGGTTGTGTGTTGTAGTGCAACTCATAATCTAATTCTTGTTTAAATTGTTTTGCGTAATAAATTTAAAACCTATCTGTGTATCTTTATCTCTTGGTCCATATTCAGAATATAATAAAGTGAAAAAAGGCCGAAAACAGAAAAATATACTGTAAAAAACAAAATGGCATCTCGTTAACAATCTCGGAGTTTACTGTCCAGGAGTGCAATCCAATTTGACAAAAAAAAACATTTTATCATGCAAGTCAATGGCACATGTGTTTTTCTCCATTTTGCTTAGTTCTTGGTCCCTTTCCCACTAAGCATAATTACCTGAAAAAAATGTATGCATGGATCATACCGCTCATGCATAATGTACTTCATTACCAATTTAATTTACTAGTATTTAAACTGTCGGTGTTTTGATATTTTTTTGTGATTCCACAGTGTTAGAAGAAAGAAAATATCAAATCCAACCAAAACCATGAAAATAACATAACAAAAGAGAGACTATGAAATATTCGCCCATTTTCGGTACTCCAAATTCTAATCAATCACATAAAGGAAACAGTTTTTTTTTTTTAAAAAACCGTTAATAAAAGTGGAACGAAACGACCCAGGGCGAACGGAAATCGGCGCGAACGCACCCGGGGCGAAAGGGGATAGGAGCGAAACAACCCAGGGTGCGAACGGGATTCGGCGCGAAACGACCCGGATTCATTGAGAGATGGTATAATGAGTTGTCAAGTTGTATTGATAAAAATAAGAATGGAGAAAACAACTTGATGAAAATAGATAGTAAGAGCAGTAATAGTATGGACATATCAAAAACTTTTGATTGCCTACCACATGATCTTTTGAAATGAAAATTAAACTTGAGCTGTGGGCGTTTCCTAAGCTATAAAATTAATTGAAAGCTATTTGGTTAATAGAAAACAAGGTGTAATTAAAGACTGAAAGTCTTGAGAGTTGCCAAAATAGCCAGAAGAAAACAATGCAAAATTCAAGTTTATGACAAATAAAAATTCAATAAGACATGAAACTTCATGCATTTTACAATAAAAACATAAAATTTTACGGTGCAGATTATCGAGTTGAATACGTGGTTTTCTATGATCAATGGCCACATACCATTCATTACTGTGATTTGTTGCACTGAATGATAGATACAGAATGTAATAAAAATAATGGTTGTTACATCATCATCAGTTTAAATGACCTCTAAAACTAGAGATAATGTTAGTGCAGTCTCTGTTCGTTTGTAATTGCAGCTGCTCCTACCTGTTTGTGATGTTTCCATCGTTAATTTGGTTGATTCTGCTCGGCCTTTGGAAGCCCTTGGTTCAGTACCTTTTCCCCTTCTGCTCATGAGAACGAAAGAAGATAACCCCTTTCTTGTTTCAGGTTGTCATGCAGAAATAGTAGTTTCTGGACGATGATCTAGCAGCAAGAGAGAAGGTTTTCCATATAAAGTCTGTTTACTCTGTTTACGCCCCAAAAGAGGAGGATACATTCACAGTTGAATCTAGGGTTTTCACTTGACGAGGGATATGATGCTTTTTTCTGCACATATTCTTCTGAGTCTTTCTGTGGTTTAGTTCAAGAGTGTGCTTTATCTTACCTGGCTTTTTCCTTCTTTTTTGTAACTTTCTTTTATTTTTGAAAACATCAGCATAAGTATGAACATATATATATTGTATAACAAGTAGAATGTGTAATTAATTATTTTCTTACCCAAGTGCAGCAGACACAACTCTCCATTTCTCAATTGTTTGTTCCCTTTTTGCATATGAGATCAAACAACTGGACTTTTTTCAATATTAATTTCTTTTTTATTATTTCAAACACTCCCTTTAATTTTGGTTTTTCATTGTGAATATGAAAAATTTAACAACTAATAGAATGTTTTCTAATGTTCAGAGTCACATCCAAGAATTATCTCTCTTGGATTGTAAGGAAATCTGATACCTTCTGAATTGAAAAAAATCACTTAATGAATGCCAAATATTTTTAACAATGTTGCAGGTGCAAAATAAGTGTAAAATAGTTTCCTTTGATTCTTCACAAAAATTACAAAGTTCAGTTTCTTTTAATTTACACTTATATAGAAAAGAGTTTGTTGCAATGATTCTATACAAAAGCTTCAACTGCAATTCTATCAGTTTGTTATTTTTTGTAACGATATATGGAAGGTTAAAAATATTTCCCAGTCATCAACAGACATACTGAGGTCTATTTCCCATTTACTTTTTGCGTTCAGAGGTTCCTCTGCAAAAAAAATTTACAAAGAGACTGTTAATTAATTTACAACTTTTAGGATTACGTTTGATTTTATTTAACATTTCATTTTCTATCGTTGTCGGTTTGGTTTCATTTTTAATCCTTTCCTTCCATTCTTTAGGAATTGAATTAATGATCCCATAGAATTAAAGGAAAGAACACTGTCCTTTAAATTTTTGTTTAAACTGATCAAAACTCAAAAATTGACAATTATCATCTACAAAATCACTAATAAAAATACATCTTCCTCACACCATCTCTGAATGAAGCACATTTTTTTTATTGATTTGAATATTATTGTTAAACCAGAGTGGTTGACTCAAAACAGGTTGCTCTCGAGTGTGTAATTCATTAAGTTTTAACCAACTTAACAAAATATCTTTCCAAAAAGGATTCAAACTACAGGCAACCTTTTGAATACCAGTTTTATTCAATAAGAAAACCTTCTCACCTCCAAATCTTTCTAATTTATACAAGATCAAAATTTTGCAAGGAGAAAAAATTAATGGATCAAGTAACTCACTGATCCATGACATTTTCAAAGAGTAACAAAATGATTTGACATGAGGAATTTTTAGCCCCCCTTCCTCATATTCATTTATCAGAACATTTCTTTTTATGCGATCTGGTTTACCGTTCCAAAAAAAAAGTTGAAAAAAATTCTTTGTATATCATCAAAAATGTAATCCGGTGGATTTGGTAGTATTGTGAGAAGTTGGATCCCAATTGGTAATGCCAGAGTTTTAATTACTGTCACTTCACCCAGAAATGTTAGTTCTCGATCAATCCAATTGTTCAACAGTTTTTTTAATTGACTCAATTTTATCTACAAAATTTCCAAATGTCTTGTCTTTTTTTGTTAAGTCATACTTAATTCCCAAAAGTTTAAAGTTTCCTGTATGATTCCAGTATAGTTTTTTATCTGGGAACAAAATATCTGTACTACCGAATTTTGAGCCAATCCAAATAGCTTGCGTTTTATCCAAATTCACTCTCATTCCACCACGTTGGGAGAATTTATCTAAGACAAACAAGGTTTGATTTAATGAACTAATGTCAATGATGAATCATCCGCATATTGACGTAATAAGAATTCCGACTCATTAATTTTTATCCCTCCTATATGTGGATCATTTTTTGAGAGCCCAACTCAACAGCTCAAGGACAATGATGAATAGGTAGGGGGACAGCGGATCCCCTTGACGAACTCCCCTTTCTAAGATGAAGAAATCAGAGCAATGACGATAGTTTAAGATACAACTATTAATGTTTGTATAAAAACTTTTAACCCATTTACAGAGGTTTTCACCAAAGCCATAAAATACTAACGTTTTTTAATAAAGGACCACTCAATTGAATCAAAAGCCTTTTCAAAGTCCAACATAAGTAACAACCCAGGAATGTCATCCTCCTCTGTACTTTCTAAAATGTCTAAAATAGTTCGTGTAACGCCCCTTTAAAAATTCCTTTTGCGTTTCACTTATAATAGTATGAAGAATTGGATTTAATCTATTAGCTATAACAGCTGATCCAATTTTTATGTCACAATTCAACAGAGTGATGGGTGCATTTTCCTAATCTTTAGTCTTTAGCATTTTAAGTTATGGCAGAGTTCATTGTAGAATTAAGGCCTCATGTTGACTTCAAGATGAAAAACAGCAAAAAGGGCGTTTTTCCGTTGCTTAGTTTTACCATGCATTTGTAGAAACTTTGTCTCATGTGCATTTTCTTCATATCCTTGCTTTTTTAATTCCAGTTTTGGCCTGTCTTCCTACCAAGGTGTTTTTGTCTTTAACTCTAAGTTTTTGAATTAGGATAGTGCCTTCTCCTGACACTGTATCTTATCTTATAGGTTGAAAACCTGTTGATGGTGTATGTTTTACACAAATTGTATGGCAAAAGTGTGGCAATTGTTAGCTCCGCTTAACTTTATATGTCAGAAGCGGGAGATCTATTACGAGATATGGAGGAGAAAGTTGTTCTATGTAAAACACAGTTAACTTCGAATAGATATGGTCCTTTGTGCTTCTCCTTGTCTTATTTTTGGATCTTTTGCTAATTTCAAGTGGCAAGATATTTTTAATAGCCCTAAGGTTTCGAAGGCTTGAAAGTCTCTCCTGACTGACAAAACTTTTTTTACGTTCCTTAGGAGAAGGTTCAGGAAGTTAGTAATTAGCTTTTTAAACTGTCACTGCTAACATCAAAGTCAATGATGCTATACGCACTTGTTCTGATTCTCACGCTTCTCATTCCTTTTTGTACCTCCAAAGGAGGTTCTTACCGTCCATATGCCACTTCTATTACGTCTTATATTGCTTCAAAACAAAACAAACGTAGATGTTGTAAGAAATATGGTTTGTGTCCATGGTCCTAGATCTTAGAATTTCAAAACTCTCTTTCAATATTCAAGTAGAAGAACAGTAAGACCATTTTCCAGATCAGTGGTAGAAGATCATCACATATTCTTGGGTTTCGTTATTTCTTCGAGCGGGTAGACCGTGTTTAAATTCGTTACATCCTAATCAGATACCAAGACCCATTTTCTTTTTTAGCAGATCTACAGACGCTTCTTCTTCTTCTGAGGAGCTATCCACTCTTTTGTACTGTTTTACAGAAAGCAACAATAAAGGAATAGAGGAAGTTTCGAAGTATACCGTTGTTCCAGGGTTTTACGCCAGAATTTTCTAGGTTCCAAAGAAAACTGGAAACCGACAAACCAGTATGAGCTTTTGTGCTTCCAAGAATGTAGAAAAGAATGTAGAAAACTTTAATATATCTAGTGTCATATACAGCACGGCTTCAGGAAAAATCTCCATTTTGCGTTGATCACCAACATTGATCAGTTATGAGCTTTACCTTTTGACATAACTATAGCTCTCTTGGTCTTCACCAGAATTTTTCTAGTTGATATTTAGCTCACCTTCATACAATAGTCACACTTACTTGGACGATCCACTTCTGAAGGAGGTTGATTCAGTTACACATGTTTTACATGTTTGTCTATGAGATATTGCGATTGCTAAAGGCCTCATTGTGACTTCAAGATGGAAAACAACAAAAAAAGGCGTTATTCCAATGCTTGGTAGAACCATGTATTTGGAGAGACTTTGTTTCATGTCTGTTTACTCAATAGCCCTTCATTGTTTTTTTTTCCGGGTGAACATTTCAGAAGAAATCCTAGTCTTATTCTTCCTTCGGATAGCAAAATTCAATTTCTGGTTCAGTTGGTACAGAAAATCCTGTGGCAGCTCGGCAGTTCTCTCGTCTTCTTGATTTCATCAACTCCAAAGCGAATGTGGTTTCTGGAGAGCAGGGTTCCAGTTTTGTCCCTTCATCCTCCCCAGGTGTTTTTGTCTTTAACACTACTTTGTTGATGTAGGACAGTACCTTCACATCTCGTCTAATTAGTTCATTTACGTTTTACACAAATTTGTTTATTCTAAGACTGAGAATTTACTAACGCATTTTTCTCAGGTTAATTGGTCTGTTGAACATTACCTGTGAGAAGCTCTTCTACGGGTAATGGAGGGATAAGGTTTTTTTCAGTTTAAGAGCCATTTTCATTCCAAACCGCGGTAAGGTTCTTTGTGCTACTACCTGTCTTATTTTGGACTCTCTAGCTAATTTTACGCCATCCAAGGTAAAAGAAAATTTTTAAAAGACTCTAGGTTTTCGAAAACTGAGATTCTTTATCAAATTCTCCTCTGACTAACAAAATCTTTGAGTTACCTTTAGAAAAGATACGGGAAAAGTTTGTATTTAGCTCCCCAATCTGTCACTGCCAATGTCAGTCAATGATAGGAAACGCACAAATCTGTCACTGCCAATGTCAGTCAATGATAGGAAACGCACTCCCCAGAATTTTCTTAGTTCCAAAGAAAACTGCAAACCGACAGATCCATTAAGTTTCCGTGCTCCCAAGTATGAAGACAACCTCATTGAACCTAGCCGATGCTCATTTATACCATCAAATGGCACAATGCTCCAGAGAATATCTAAGTAGTGCATGAGAAACAAGGGTTTTATCAGTTGCGAGCTTTACTTTATGACCTAACTATAGCTCCCTTGGTCTTCCTAAAAATATTCCAAGATGTGGGCGGTGGGGCTTCTTTCTCCCGACAACTGTCAGTCTCTGGTTCAGTTGGCACAGACAATCCTATCTCAACAAACAGTTGCAGCTGGCCAGATCTTTTGTTTTCTGGATTTCATAATCTCCATGTCGATTGTGGACATTCCTCTTCCCAAATTCAGTCTGTTATAACGTTGGACTCACAAGATTTGGAAGCTGCATCGCTGTTCTATTGTTGAATTTTTTTACCCCGAAATCAGATTAATGTCCCCGTGGGTTGTCTTTTTTTCTCTCACAAAGTTCGAATCATGACTTTACAGACGCATCATAGTAGGTTGGGTTTATCTGTTCTCAGTCTTAAGTTTTCTCTTCCTTCAGAGGAAATGGTCTATAACCTTCTAATGGCAGTTTTTCCTGTCCCTTTCTATCTTCAGAGATCAGTTGTCGATGCGTCACGTTTATCTAGTTACCGACAACTCAAATGCGGTAGTGTACCTTCTTCTCGTACGATTCAAACACGAGATTTGTCTAGTGGGGGAAAACCCATGTTGGTTCACTCTGGTTGTAGACATCTTGATCAGGTCTCTTACCCTAGTCAAATAGAAGTTTGAGCTTTGGCGGCGGATTTCTAGATCTATTTCTTCAATGAGCCTCCCCACCAATATAGATTTTTTTGCAACTCTAAAAATCACACTAACAGCCTTTGTCTATCCTATTCCATATATAAGGCTTTTGTGTGGACGCAATGACCCTCTCCTGCGAGGGAATGTTCTCTTGGACATTCCCTTTTAGATTTCTAGCATCATACAGTTCTTTGCAAGATGTCTGTAGATGTATACAAGATCATCATTACTCGTCAGCTAGACCAAAACAAACTTGGTTCACAGATCTTGTTCGCCTGTTACTTGCAAGCCCACTTGTTCATCAACGTAGACAAGATTCTTCCCTCTCAGTACAAAGGGTCAGTTCTTCATCAAGCTTCAGAAAATATTCTTCATACCTGGCTTTTGTTCAGGATATTCTCTGAAGATCTAAGAAAGACGAATTTTTCTGAGTCAGCTACAGAACATATCTCAAGGTCTGTTAGAGAAACTACCAACATGATGCAAAGTAATAATAATTTGAAACATCTTAGAAGAAAATTCTTCAGATAAGTTTTTTTTGAAGTTCATTCTTTATCTCCTAGGTAAGTTAATTTCAGTTGATAAAACACCTTTGCTATTTGCATATACAAATTGGAGATTTTAACCGTGACAGGTCTCACTATTTCAAATTGTAAATATAACCAAAACTGAAATTGTGTCCTAAAAAGTCATAATTTATAAAGTGTTGTCCGATAATTTTGTCCTTTGGATCCCTGCCATCGTTTTCCGAACCCATTTTGGTATGCACCCGGCTAAATTGGGTTTCTCCGATAAGCTTTTATCAGGCAATGAAACCAAAATACTCCTCATATCAACTAGCAGGCAGAAAAAAAAATCTATCAAACTTTGGCCAT
Source organism: Modiolus philippinarum (assembly GCA_002080025.1). NCBI lineage: Eukaryota > Metazoa > Mollusca > Bivalvia > Mytilida > Modiolidae > Modiolus > Modiolus philippinarum. The sequence goes on along the minus strand of MJUU01038739.1, from coordinate 32,542 downwards.
GTCAACTCGTTAATTTCAAAAATATCACACGACGTCGCCATTACGATGTACTTCTGATAGTTTGCCCAACAAGTAACATAAATGAAAGATAAGTATCAAAACAAAAGAAATTATCTTCCGTTATATCTAATACGTTTATACTATAGTTACTTTTATAAGGTGATTGATTTTCATACACATATGTTACAAGAATACCATCGATTTCGGAGGTAAAACGTTGCAATATGAGGTGGTTTAGCATAGCGTGCTTAACATTGTAGATAACACCACAAAATGTCAATTTGTGAAGTTTTCGTCAAAGAGTCGTCTTATAATTAAACAATGATAGTATATAAGGCTGACATTTTAAGAAATTTTTTACTATGAAATAGAATATACAATATCCGGTGTTTGATACGTCCAGCGACCAAATTGTTCAATTAGTTAGGGGTTTAGATGACATATTGTTTGTCCGATGTTGAGAAATTATGTTCCAAATGCACAAGAGGTTCTCAATGGTCTGAATCGCTCACTTGGACATTGGATGGTGTAGACAGTCTAATAAACATTTATCGTAAAGGATCTAAGTTTCAACTATGATAAAATGATCCACATGGTAAGACATACATTAACGTTAAACTATGTTTCCTACTAGCGGCCAGTATCTCGAATGAAGTGCAGGCCTGCCTGCAACCATTTTTGAAAGGGATCATCTGAGTACCATTGCGACTAATTGGAGTAGTAGTTTAAGATAAGAAGATTTTATTAAGGGGGTTAAAAAACAATGTTCCCCGCTGATGGCTGTCTCAGATCAAATGCAGACATACTTCGTACCTTTTTAAAGACCGTCTTTAAAAATTGTGACAACATTGCCTTAGTTTAACTGGACTTAGTGGTTTGATATAAACGTATTTTATAGTCAAAAACAAACATAAATGAAAAAGGATGAAACACAAGTTATAAACCTAACAGTAAAAAATCTAGTGGTTTAAGATAAGATCTCCAAATGTATTCGGTCGCAATTTGATCTAATGTTAATCTATGTGCCCACTGGCATCTATATTTAAAGGTCTTCATCTAAAGACTGTTTTGACCATGTTTAGTTCCCAACTAGAAGAAAAGATTATGGAACGACTGTGATATCTTTGAATTATGTAAAAGATGAATTTGTTCTCTTTGAAAAACAAAGTAAGCTGTGCGTTGTTCGGTACAAAGTATAATTTTATTCTCTCTGCGTTTAAGTCCAGATCTGAGTTATTAGCGCATGTACTGGAATAATATTTTGTCAGTGGACGCGTCTTTGAAAGTCACGAAGTTCCTGATACGAATTAGGTCACGTTTACCTACATGTCATGCATGAATGACTCAGGTTAAGTTTTCGTTAAGTCCAGATCTGAGATACTATAGCATGGAGAGGAATAATATTTTGTAAGTGAACGCATCTTTGATAGTCACGAGGTTACTAATATGAATTAGGTCACTCTGACCTACATTTCATGCATGAGTGACTCATGTCAAAAGTTTAAGTCAAAAATGGGATACTACAGCAGGAAGAAGAACAATATTTTGTGAGCTGATACTATAGTCACGATGTTCATGATAAGAATTTTTAAATGCATTTCTCACAAGGTCCCTTTGTTAAAGTATGTTCCCCGATGGTAACCGTCTTGGATGAGGAACAACCATAAAAATCACAGACTTCAAAGGGAACCTGAGGGCTATTGTGACAAAATTTGGTCCCCATTGGCCCAGTGGTTTCAGAGAAGATCTTTGAATGCATTTTCCATAGGGTCCTATGTTAAAAATGTTGAGAAACTTGAGTAGATAGAGGAATGATATTTTGTCAGTCTATGCATCTTTGATTGCTTATTGTTTCCCTGTCAGAAACAAGTCACTCTAACCTATATTTCATGCATGAGTGACTCAGGTTAAAGTTTTTCTTAAAGTCTAGATCTGAGATGCCACAGCAGGCAAAGGAATAATATTTTGTCAGTGGATACATCTCGGATAATCATGAGGTTTCTCATAAAAATTGGTACTCTGATGTACATTTCATGCTTGAGTGACTAAGGTTTAAGTTTATATTTAAGTTCAGATCTATTAATAGAACAGGTTGAGAATAATATTTTGTCACTGGATGCATTTGGAATAGTCAAGAGGTTTCTGATAAGTATAGGTCACTATGACCTACATTTTAAACATCAGTGACTAAGGGTAAAGTCTACAGTATACCAAAAATCAATGATTAGTGGATTTTCAAGGATAATTTGAGTTGCCAATTGTTTAGTAGCCCCATAACAGGCTCTAAAGAGCCTGTATCTCTCATCTAGACCATGGTTGACATAGAGAGATAAATGGCATTTCCAATAGGATCCAGAGTTTAAACTATGTTCCCTGCTGAGTCAACCTTGGATTGGATGATGACATGCCAGATGCAAATTTTGAAGGGAGCCATCCATGGACTTTTATGATCAAGTTTGGTTCCAATTGGATTAGTAGTTTCTGAGACCTCAATATTTTAATGGAATTCCATATAATGTTCCTGCTGGTGGTGATACCTTTTTTTAAGGGACCATTCTGACTAAGTTTGGTTATATTGGGACTCGTAGTTTCTGAGAAGATCTTTGAATGTCTTTGCCATAGGGTCCAATGTTAATACTATGTTTGCAGCTGGTGGTCATACTGGATAAGGTTCAGACCTGCTGGATACTTTTTTTGGAAGGGACCACACATTTTGACTAAGTTGGTTATAATTGAACTGGTAGTTTCTGAGAAGATCTTTGAATGTCTTTTCCATAGGATCCAATGTTCAACTTTGTTCCCAATGGCTGCCATCTTGGAAGAAGTACTGACCTGCCTGATACTTTTTTGAGAAGGGACCACATAAGGACCATTGTGACTAAGTTGGTTATAATTGAACTGGTAGTTTCTGAAATCTCTAAATGTCTTTTCCATTTGGTCCAATGTTGAATAATGTTCCACACTGGTGGTCATCTTGGGCTATGTACTGACCTATCAGATACCTTTTTGGAAGGGACCATCTAAGGACCATTGTCACTAAATTGACTGGTAGTTTATGAGAAGAAATTTGAATGTCGTGTCCAATGTTAAAACTATATTCCCCGCTGGCTGCCATCTTGGATGAGGTACTGACCTTCTGAATTCACTTTTTAAAGGGGACCACTGAAGGACAATTGTGATCAGGTTTGGTGCCA
>MJUU01038739.1:0-22278 GCA_002080025.1 Modiolus philippinarum | reverse complement strand
AACGCGAAATCGAGAAGGCGAAAGCGAAAACGCGAAATCATAAAGTGAAACTAATTTCCCGCTTTGATGTTTTCATTTTCGCGTTGTCACCTTTTAGATTTCACATTTTCGCATTTTCGTTCTGCAGAAAATGAAAGGAGAAAACGCGAAAACGTTGCTGCTACGGAAGTGTTCGATGGCCTCCCAGAGAGCGATTTAAACCACAAACCAAAGATCAGTGATTGACTTAGCTAGAAAAAAATAATTACCATACCGGAATTAATAATAAAGGAATATGGAACGAATGCAAATGAGACAAAGTCTCTTCAAATACATAGCAAAACTATGCAATGGAACACGCTTTTATTCTTCTTCTTCATCTTGAAGTCACCATGAGGCCTTCAACAATGAGCTTTACTCATACCTCATAGTAAATTCAAGACGGCTCCTAGCACCGGTTTGAGCGGAATTCATTGCTAAATGTCGAGTAAAGCTACATCCATATCCATATCTTTTTAGCCGATTATTTATGGATGCAGGATCGTCAACAAACATAGTCATCAAACAGAAATTTATTACAAAAAAAAAACCAAAACAAACACAGAAAAAAACAAAAAAAACATAGCTTCTACGTAGTCGCGGAGTAATTCAACCTTAAGTGACAGCAGTGAAGACAAACATCTGTGTCCTGTATTAAATAAATAAATAAATATGATATTGAACATGTGACAACAAATATATGAATAAGTTATGTTTTGTTCATTCAAATATCGTATGTGTGTGCATTTAAGCTACATTGTTTGTAACAATTATCTCAAAGTTGAATGTTGAAGCAAAAAAGCTGAATTCTTGTATACAGTTTATTCACGTATATTTTAGACAAATAAAAATAAAGCTCAAAAGAGGCAAAAATAAGAGATGAGAGCGTACGGAGAAAATGCAGGTTAAACAGCCTTTGAAAATACACAGTAAACTGACCAAGCAATGCTTTCAATGTTGTACTTCGTCTAAATATATTAGATTTAATCAACAAATTCATATTCCATTACAATATTTACATACATAGATTTCTCGTCTTGGTGAGTAAAAAGTTTCATGATCAGGCACAGATTCATGGAGTGGCAAGAGGGCGTATGTCCCTAAAAACTGAAAAATATAGTTTTAGGGTAAAATGTTGGTTTGCCCAATGTTTGCCTAAAAATTCCAGCAAAGCTACGTACGGGGATTTTTTTTATTACCCCTCCCCCTCCCTAAACTTCAAATCCTGGACCCTATTTTGATGATTATATTTTTTTTGTAATCATCCAACCTTATGAAAAACTGAGCAAAATAAAATAGTTGAAGTCTTTATGGAAATAAGTACATTCATGTGTTTTAGCCATATCACTAATGCTTCCTATTGCTTTTATATATGTGTTGAAAATATTTTAAAGTATACGGTCAATTCGACTTGGCGGTCATTATAAATCAAATAAAAAGTGAAACAGTGTGTGCTTAATTGGGGTAAAATATGTGGACGTATCTAAATGTTCTTCTCAGTTGTGAAAACAATAAAAATACAGAATATTGTAAATGTTATGATGTATTATATTCATAATTACTTTCTGATGAAAAAACTCTAAAGATGACCCATATTTTGTCAACGTCGCTGTTCACAGTCCTTCGTGAAATGTCTACTAAGAGTTCTCGTGTATTTGAATGCAGATATGTATACCACTGACTAGTAAAATGAGCTTGCAGGACTTGATAACGAGTCTCTAATACGGGACTTTCGAGATGAGAATTTTTCCAGGAGAGATTTTTCAAAAAGTGAACAAGAGATCTACATGTTCCAGAAGCTACCAATGTATATTGTATGCGCACATTTATCATTGATTATGAGTGATCGATTGTTCAATACTTTTAGCGCTGTGTGTAAACTTTTTTATGTCAATTAAAATCTACGTGACGCAAATTTCGGAATTCTCCGAATTAGTTTACATTTTGTTTGTATTATTATTATCATTATTTTATCCAATGGGTCAGTTATCCAGCCCTGTCCCACTTTACTGGTATACTGGAAACAGAAATTTACAAAAGATTGTATAAATAATGAACCTATTTCTGCTCAATTTTGCTTACCAGGTAAGAACAATAAAAATAATCACTCAACAAATGCTATGTCATAGTTGTATAGATGATCAAATTAATGCATTTACCATGATTTCAGTCTTAATCATGCCCAGTGGTGTTGACAATATTTACATGTTGTCAGATCATAGAGAAATCTATACATCGTTCATGTATACTTTGGTTCAATTTGCTTTCATAGTTTCAGAGGAGATTATCTTCATACTTTCTATGCTTAAAATTGCTTCAGCACTATCAATACATTCTATGCTTCAAATTGCGTCAGTACACTATCAAAGGTGATGACTACAATATTTTTGACAGAGAATCTTATGTGTAACCTTGTTTGGCGTTGACGGAAAGACTTCAATGTGATGTTTGATTCAGATTGCATCTATGTAGTTTCAGAGGTTATGGTCAAACTATGCTTTATCTAGGATACACTAGAATAATCGAGTCAGGACTGCTTATACATTTGATTGATTGATTGATTGATTGATTGATTGATTGATTGATTGATTAGTTAGAGTTTAACGTCAAGTGAGTAATATTTCAGCTATATCAGGACGAGAACAAGTTAATCATAAAAAATTGTAAGTAAAAGAAGACAGAAATAAAGGTGGCAGGGACAACTGACAAAGAGTTTTGATTCCCACTGGAAAAGGGGAGTATGGGAAGAGGCAGAAAACTTTAGCCTTCTATACGAGACCAAGTGACTCTGTTCTTTTTAGAAAAATATAGAAGGGGTCTTTATACTACAAGGAGCATGGCGTCTCTCCACACAGTTCGGCTATTATGGTTCGCTTTCCGTATTATAACCTGACTATCCCGCATAGATAGGGTATTTCCCTATTCACCAGCTGGGGACGCACCCGGTAGCTCTGTAGGCTGAACCCCTGAAAACCGATTCAAGTGCCGGGCTTATATATTTCATCTTCTCTGAAAATGAAAAAAAAATTCAAGTAAAATGAGGGGGCGAACAGGGTGTGTCTCTCCTCTCACTCGCCCCTCTCCTTTCTTCTGTCCATTTTCTCACAGTATCCCTTTCATTTTCTTTTCTCCTTTCCAACTCCTTTTTCCCGCCCTCTCTTCCTTCCCCCGGACCTTTCTTCTTTCTCCCGCCCCCTTTGTCCCGGTCTCCCTTAATCCTGTCCGCCTCCTCTTAAATGGATAAAAAAGACAAAATAATATACAGTAACTGCAAGGCATTTTTTCTAGCTTTCTCATCATTAGACAGGGAACATTAACCCCGCGTAAAAAAGGGTTCGTCAATATTCTTTATTTCAGAATCAGAGTGTTGTCACTTGCAGCAATCAATCTCTGTATCATTTAGAAGTTGTTTTTTTTTATTTTCCGACATCGAACCCGATATAAGGCATTATCAATGTAGTTTTCTGTCAAAAAGTATCTTGAAATTAGTCATATTCCGATTAGTCATATTCAAGTAATACAAAAATTGTAATACTTGTGTTGGAAATATTCGTTTTAAATGATAAAAAATAGAATGAATATAGTTTTTTGTTTGCTTGTTTGTTTGATTTTTTTTCGAGTTAAACCCCCCTCGAATAAAGGCTATCGAGGATTATTTAAACATAGAATATAACAGGAGGGTTGCAGAAAAAATCCTATAACTTCGGTTTGGAGAAGGTCTAGGTCAAATCTTTTGGATATGATGTTGATACAGCCTCGGGGTATAATCTAACATACTTTTCATGATGCTCACCTTTACAGGTAAGCTACAGATAGATGTTAATTGCACTTGGAATTAACAGGATGTGACAGAGACTTCATAAACATTTGTTGGAAAGCCACACAAAGTATTTTATAGATAGTCCAGGGTTAAAATAATACAAACTATGAATATGAATATGTCCATGAAATAAAAATAAATAGAACCAGTAAGGGAATACACAACAAAAGGGTTAGCGAAAAGGGCACTGAAAGAGACAAATAGACTTAAACTTTAAAACGCAAACAAAAAAAATTACAACTGGAAAAATAACATGCAAACAAATCAAAAAATGAAAAATAAAACATTAATTTAATAATTAATTAATTAAAAACTTACAACAACAGATATGCCTTAAATAAATAGCCAGGGGCCAATACACAAAAATGAAAATATCTGATATAGACATTCAAAATGACAAAAATATTCAAAACGGGCAAAGTAATCAAATGGTAATAAATATAACCCGATTTCCAGAACATAATCCGATATCTCCACATGCATATCTCAAACCAATACACATCATAGGTTGACACGATATAAAATGCAGGATATACCATGAAGAAGCTAGCAAACTAAAATAAACTGCCAAGGGGTACATTTGAAATTGTTTGTGACGGTTCGCAATAAAATGTAACTGAACATTAACATGACAACAAAACAATACACAAAAGAGGATTTTTTAGTCTTATGTTAAAAATTCATAAAATCGTGACACTCATGAAAAAATATGCATTTTTTTCCTGGATTTTGACCGGCTTTGCATTCTTGTGTATTCACGCATTCAAATCATTTGGTAAAAAAATATAAAGTATATGTTTCTAAATTTTGAATGATTGTCTGTCGAAAACCTTTTCGTGTGCATCGGAGTTCTTTGTGTACATTTATGTCCCTTTTTCTTTTGTGTGTATTGCTTTTGGATAAAATTTTATGCGATTCATTCGGGTTATGTTTACACCCCGGTTTTATAATTTTACATTTTTGAAAAATACTCTGTTTGGAATGCCTTTTAAATAATGTATCCTTTCATTTAAATATTTATTTCTAGAATTTTCGTGAGTGTGTATTGGTGCTTCGCTTTTCATCTTAATATGTATATCTATTGTTGTAATTTATCATTATTTTTTTGTATGTTTGTATTTTTTATTCTTGTCATGATTTTTTTTTATTTCTTGCTATTTATTCGTTGCATTTTTTTTTATGTTTTTAAGTACCAGGTACAATCGTCCTTTTCACTCATTCTTACTAATTTTATTGTCTTTTTGTGGTGTATTCCCTTACTGGTTTATTTTTTTTCCTTCACTTTTTAGACATTCTAATGTATTAAATTTATTCACTTTTTTACATTACTGGGGCCATTTAGGGCTTGCCATATGGTGTGAGGTTCTTCACTGTGTTGAAGACCGTGCGGTGACCCATAGATGCTTTGTTTTGGGTCGTTTTAACCTGGATATGGGATGTTGTCTCTTTGACATTCACCCCATTTCCTTTCTTTTTCATAAATAATTATAAATTATCTTTTGATATAAATAAAACAAATTGATCGGCTAATCTGATTTTTATTCAATACAGACTCAAAGTTATAAATTTCAAAGTTGTCAGACAACAATAGCAGTCTTTCCCGGCCACTTTTTCTACCTCTTAGTAAAAAAAAATCATTTTAAGCCATTTTATTTGAAAATAAATCATTTTGAAAATCACTGAAAATTTTTTGATTAAGTCCTATAGATTTCGAAAATTAAAGTTTAAAGTCCTAATTTCACATTTTTTCTTCTGGCAATCGTGATGTCTTTAAAATTAATTTCATCAAGTAATGTATCATCTTATAGATTTTCTATTATCTTTTAAAATATTTGCGAATAATTTCTCTATATGTTAATGCATTCAAAAGATATGAAGGACAAGGCATGCATTTCAAGACTTTCCGTTTTGTTTTTAAAAACTTCCCGTTAATACACATATACTTGGCGATCAATGATCACAAGTGTGAAATCAAGGATGACAGCTTTGCGATCAAGGATCATATGACTTTGTGATCAAGGATCATATGAGTTTGCGATCAAGGATCACAATCTTGCAGTCAAGGATCACAATGATCGCACTGTTGTGATCAATGACGCTGTGCAATCAAGGATCGCACCACAAGTTGTGATCACTGATCATAACTTTTGGGATCAATGATTGCAAAATGGTTTGTGATCATTGATCGCATATACCCGTATGATCATTGATCGCAAGCAAGAACAATCCTTGATTGCAATCATTGACTGCTACAGGATCACAAAATGATCACAAAGGGATCACAAAAACGGCAATCTTGAATTTTCCCTGTACTGTACGTATTAAAGTCGTCATTATTTAAAGTTAAAACATATTTTGCTTAAAAGGAAGAAATATCTCTCTCATGTGTAGCTCTGTCCTTCACTTAATTTTAGCCCTTTTTATAGATCATTTTGGTAATTTGTTCTTTATCAGCTTTTGATAACAAAATACCGAAGTTACTGTTAATTTATTTTCTGCATATCCGCATTTCGACAACTTATGTCTCATCAGTGCAGATTAAACCAAGACCTTTGGAAGTCCATTAACCGTTTCAACGTTTTCTTTCTCCTTTTAAGGACTTCTAAATGTTTTCATTTGATCACAACTGAAGAGACATAACTTGTCGAAATGTGCATATGAAGAAACTAAATACCTTCGGTATTGAGTTGTTAGTATTTCTGACCATGTTTTTAAAACCAAGACCTGTTACAGAATGGTGTACATTATTTTCGATACATTCTGCCTGTTCCTTTGTAAACCGAAAAAATGTCATAGAAAACCGAAAGATTCAATCAATATAACGCATGATTCGACAAATTAGTTGTCTCCTTAGTTTCCGTTGTAAATATTCTATTTATCTTCGATTAAAAATACACAGTGCATCGCGAATATATCGGAAATTGAAATTAAGTGACTGACCTAGTTAGTGTTGTGTTGCCTTTGAAAACACTTTGCTTATTACGAAAAAAAACCTAAGCTGAAATGGGCGCACAATTTGTTTTAATGGGATTCCTTATTGTGTGTTAAAAACGTGACTTCTAAATTTGAAGGAAAATGTTGTCGATCAAAAATGCAAGCATGTGCATCACGTCTCGTTTGGCATAGAATGATTATTCAACAATTTTCCTATTATGAAAATTTCAACATGAGCTTTATTAACTGATTTCCGAATCTTCTATAAATTAAGTTTCTGTATATGGTCACTTCAACGACTTGCTCTCTTCAATTAATTCGAAACATATAACAAATTTATGAATAGTAACAGTCTAAATTTATACCTGTTTCTGTTTCCAAAATATTTCTTCACGCCAAAAATTTGATTGTTCTGTTTTCCAATCAATTCACTTATTTTGAAATCAAGTCATAATTATCATGGCATTGTTTTTCTGAAAATTTTCTCACAGACATGAACAGACTGTATTCTAATACAGATAAACCACCATAAATTGACCTCAGATTATAAAATAAATGAGTGCTAAGTATTTTACAATTTCGACATATAACAATTTTCTTTTCTAAGCAAATACCTGTTGTTGGCTTCATTGATGGAGTACTTAAAATCTCAGCGGTGCCAGTGCTGATTGCAGGTGTACTAACTGTACTTATTGCAGCAATCGATGTTTTTGTTGACAACCTTTCAGCAGTTGTTTTTGCTGATGATACACTTTCAGTTGTAGCTTTTGTCTCCATTTCTTCAGTTGACGTTGTTGGGCTTGCCTCTATGGTCGTCTGTATACTTGATCTTCCAGTTATGGTGCTTGATGTAGTCCCTTGAATGGTAGTTCCCTTGGTGGATATTCTTTCTGTTTTACCATAAGTTGATTCAGGACCAAAGGTTGATATTTTATTTTCTGGAACTTCCATAGTCGTTACAACTACAAAGATACATAATTAAGATAATTCCAAATTATGATACAAATTTATTACAAACAAACACTCTAAGACATTATTGGTCATATTTTAGTAAAACAAATTTTATTTGAAGGTAAATAGTATCTCCCTCATGCATAGTTTTGTCATTCGCTTAATTTCAGTCTTTTTCTATAGATCCGTTTGGTAATCTGTTTTTAATCAGCTTTTAAGCGTATTTAAGTTAAAGGACTTCCAAATGTTTCCATTTGCTTTGAACTGAAGAGACAAAATTAAGTTGTCGCAATAAGCATATGAAGAAGCTAAATAAACGGTAACTTCGGTATTGTTTTGTAAATATTTCTGACCATGTTTTAAAACAAAAAAAAAACAAGGTACAGACTTTTGTGCATTATTCTTGATACATTCTGGCTATACCTTTGTAAGCCGCAAAATTGTTTTAGGCAGCCAAGATTGAATCAGTTTGACGCATAATTCGACAAGTAAGTTGTCTCTGTTTCAAGCTTACTGCTGTATTTATGATGTAAATATTCTTTTAATCTTAGATTAAAAATACAAAGTATATCGCGAGAGAATATATCGAAAATTGAAATTAAATGACTGACCTAGTTGTTGTTTTTCTCATTATAAGCTTTTGACAAAAGTTCGTTATTAGGAATGAAAAAAAACATTGTAGGTTAAATGGGCACAAAATTTGTTTCCATGGGATTTCTTATTGCCTGTTAAAAACGTGACATCTAAATTCAGAGAAAATGTTGTCGATCAAAAATGCAAGCATGTACATCATGTCATTTTAACTATATTTCTCGTTTGCTACAGAATGGTTCTGAAAAAAATTTCCTATTACTAAACATGTTCTCCGTTTTGCGTGCAAAGAATCTTGATGTACAAGATTTGAATTTTTTTAATTTCTTTTTTTACTCATTTTACTGAACTATCATCACTTTAAAAATATCAGAACGATCAAATTTTCAACACGAGTTCTATTAACTGACTTCCGACTCTTCTATAAATTAAGTTTCTGTACATTTCCATTTCAACGATTTGTTTCTTTTCAATTACATCAAAACATAACAAATTAATGAATGGTAACAGTATGAATTTATACCTCTTTCTGTTTGCAAAACGTTTCTTCAAGCCAAAAATCTGTTAGTTCTGTTTTCCATTCAATTAATTTATTTTCAAATCAAGTCATAATTATCATGGCATTGTTTTTCTGAAATTTTTCTCACATACATGAACAGACTGTATTCTAAAACAGATAAACCACCATAAATTGACCTCAGATTATAAAATAAATGAGTGCTAAGTACTTAACAATTTCGACATATAGCAATTTTTTTCTAAGCAAATACCTAATGTTGGATTCATTGATGGAGTACTTAATATCTCAGCGGTACCAGTGATGATTTCAGGTGTACTAACTGTACTTATTGCAGCAATCGATGTTTTTGTTGACAACCTTTCAACCGTTGTTTTTGCTGACGATACACTTTCAGTTGTAGCTTTTGTCTCCATTTCTTGAGTTGGCGTTTTTGGGCTTGCCTCTATGGTCGTCTGTATACTTGATCTTGCAGTTGTGGTGCCTGCTGTAGTCCCTTGAATGGTAGTCCCTTTGGTGGATAGCCTTTCTGTTGATTCAGGACCAAAGGTTGATATTTTACTTTTTGGGGCTTCTGTTGTTGTTACAACTACAGAGATACATAATAAAGATAATTCTGAATTATGATACAAATTTATTAAAAACAAACACCCTGAACAATTTTGGCCATATTGAAGTAAATAGAAAAAAGAAGGGAAACGGGAATGTGTCAAAGAGACAACGACCCAAAGGGGAGTAATAACAACTCAAAGCCAACATAAGATCTTCAATGAACGGTGAGAAAACCCCACACCCAACGGCAGGTCGGAGTCGGCCCCTGAATCAAGAGTAATCAAGTTCAGCGAAATAAACATCATCCTAGACTCCTATAGACATAAAGTAAACTAACTAGAAAAAAAACAAGACACACAAAGGCTTAATACATTTCCTGACTTAAGACAGGCGCAAACCTGCTGCAGCGGGGTTTAACTAGTTTTATTGGGCCCAAACCTACCCCTATAGCCAATGTGATAAATCAAAAAGCAATCGTACATTTGTAACAACAGTAAAATTCAGTTGGCAACAGGAATGAGTCAATTGTGAAAAATGAAACTGAAAGAACTAAATATACGGACATAAACATGAAAGTTCAAGAGACTACCAGCAGTTAATTGACATGTCAGCTCCAGACCCATTACCAACTGACAAATTAAGTTATGTACCCTCAGTATACAGCTTCCACCAAGATCCCTTCCTGTGAGGAGTTAAGCATAATGATTTCATGCATATAACGGAATACATAACCCGTGTCCATGCAATACAGATTTTAGAAATTTAGAATGTGTTTAGTTATAATGCAGAGACCCTATCAAAAAACCAATGTTAATACCAAAGAAGGCCATACGTAATGACTTGACGACAACATCGTAATTACAACCCTTATGAATTAGACGATTTAAAGGTTTTCTAAGTTTGCTAGGCGAGTTTAAGTATTATTTACTCTTATGTAAAACATTACCGTAAAATAAGGGAAGTGAAATACCAGCCTTGATTAGATGTTTACAGGTTGCATTGTATTTATGAACTAAGTCTTTATATGGATGATAAAATTTAGTGAATGTTTTAACTGGTTTATGATCACGAAAACCCTGCTGTAATAGCTTTTCAGTTATGAAAAGATTCCGTTCATTAAAATCGCAAACGTTATACATACTCGAGCAAATCGAACAAGTTGAGATATGTAAACACCATATGATGGCGCTAATGGAACATCGCCATCTAGAAATGGATAATTAACTATGGGAAAAGAAAAATCGTCCCTTTTATCATAAATCTGAGTATCTAATTTACCATTCGTTATATAAAAATTGATGTCTAAGAACGGACAATGATGATTATTAGAATTGGCTTCATTCAAAGTAAGTTCTTTAGGGTAGATGTCCTTATAATACGTATTAAAGTCGTCATTATTTAAAGATAAAACATATATTGTTTAAAAGGAAGAAATATCTCTCTCATGTGTAGCTCTGTCCTTCACTTAATTTTAGCCCTTTTTATAGATCATTTTGGTAATTTGTTTTTTATCAGCTTTTAATAACAAAATACCGAAGTTACTGTTAATTTATTTTCTGCATATCCGCATTTCGACAACTTATGTCTCATCAGTGCAGATTAAACCAAGACCTTTGGAAGTCCATTAACCGTTTCAACGTTTTCTTTCTCCTTTTAAGGACTTCTAAATGTTTTCATTTGATCACAACTGAAGAGACATAACTTGTCGAAATGTGCATATGAAGAAACTAAATACCTTCGGTATTGAGTTGTTAGTATTTCTGACCATGTTTTTAAAACCAAGACCTGTTACAGAATGGTGTACATTATTTTAGATACATTCTGCCTGTTCCTTTGTAAACCGAAAAAATGTCTTAGAAAACCGAAAGATTCAATCAATATAACGCATGATTCGACAAATTAGTTGTCTCCTTAGTTTCCGTTGTAAATATTCTTTTAATTTTGGATTAAAAATACACAGTACATCGCGAATATATCGGAAATTGAAATTAAGTGACTGACCTAGTTAGTGTTGTGTTGCCTTTGAAAACACTTTGCTTATTACGAAAAAAAACCTAAGCTGAAATGGGAGCACAATTTATTTTAATGGGATTCCTTATTGTCTGTTAAAAACGTGACTTCTAAATGTATTTTTTGTATTTTGAAGGAAAATGTTGTCGATCAAAAATGCAAGCATGTGCATCACGTCTCGTCGGTGTTTAGTTATTTGTTACCACTGGGTCGATGCCTTTGCTGGTGGACTGTTAGTCCCCGAGGGTATTCACCAGCCCAGTAGTCAGTACTTCGGTGCTGACCCGAAAGCCGATTCTATTTGGAACCTTACAATATCTAAATTTTGTAAATTTTGTTGAAACTAAGGTATCTCCCTCATGCAAAGCTCTGTCCTTAGCTGATTTTGGCTTTCTATTTAGATCATATTTGGTAATTTGTTTCTCTATTAGTTTTTAACATCTTTGACTTTATGGTCTTCCAAATATTTAGATTTTATCTGCACTGAAGAGACATAAGTTGTCGAAATGCGCATATGCAGAATCAATATTCACAGTTACGTCGGTATTTAGTTATTTGGCATAGAATGATTATTCACCAATTTTCCTATTATAAAAAATGTTCTCGGTTTTGCGTGCAATGAGCTTTTATGTACAAAGTTTAAATACACTTTTTACTCATTTTACTGAACTTGATGATTTAGGAATATAAACCCTTATTTCAAAGTACATGCACACAGACAGAAAATATGTTCAGATATTCTATAATCACACTTTAAAAATATCAGAAAGTTCAAAATTTCAACATGAGCTTTATTAACTGATTTCCGAATCTTCTATAAATTAAGTTTCTGTACATGGTCACTTCAACGACTTGCTCTCTTCAATTAATTCGGAACATATAACAAATTTATGAATAGTAACAGTCTAAATTTATACCTGTTTCTGTTTCCAAAATATTTCTTCACGCCAAAAATTTGATTGTTCTGTTTTCCAATCAATTCACTTATTTTGAAATCAAGTCATAATTATCATGGCATATCAAGAATATCAAAAATAATAGAAAAAGGAGCAAACTTTCCTTTTTTTTTTATATATACTATCTGGGTGCAACTGTGCAAGAGTGTGCAATGAGATTTATAAAGAGAGTAGAAAGAAGTAATGAATGAATATTAAAATAAAAGGATTAATTACATTGTATATAGTTGAAGGAAGGAAAAGAGAGTGAATGGACATTTTTTTTAATTGATATATATAAGGATTTATTTCAAAAACATTATATACTTATATTTTGAATTGAATGATCTAACTTATATTTCTTGTAAAAAATAGTAAGTGTTTTATATATATAAATATTTCAATTTAATACCCCTGTACACCCTAGTCAGGTGGTGCAGTAAGGGTCTCTGTAAAAGCCTGACTATTAAAAAAAATAAAAAAAAAATAATAATTATCATGGCATTGTTTTTCTGAAATTTTTCTCACAGACATCCACAGACTGTATTCTAATACAGATAAACCACCATAAATTGACCTCAGATTATAGAATAAATGAGTGCTAAGTATTCTAAAATTTCGACATATAACAATTTTTTTTTCTAAGCAAATACCTGTTGTTGGCTTCATTGATGGAGTACTTAATATCTCAGCGGTACCAGTGCTGATTGCAGGTGTACTAACTGTACTTATTGCAGCAATCGGTGTTTTTGTTGACAACCTTTCAACCGTTGTTTTTGCTGACGATACACTTTCAGTTGTAGCTTTTGTCTCCATTTCTTGAGTTGACGTTTTTGGGCTTGCCTCTATGGTCGTCTGTATACTTGATCTTGCAGTTGTGGTGCTTGCTGTAGTCCTTTGAATGGTAGTCCCTTTGGTGGATAGCCTTTCTGTTGATTCAGGACCAAAGGTTGATATTTTACTTTTTGGGGCTTCTGTTGTTGTTACAACTACAAAGATACATAATAAAGATAATTCTGAATTATGATACAAATCTATGATAAACAAACACTCTGAACAATTTTGGCCATGTTGAAGTAAAACATCTTTTGCTTAAAAGGAAGAAATATCTCTCTCATGTGTAGCTCTGTCTTCACTTAATTTTAGCCCTTTTTATAGACCCTTTTAGTAATTTGTTCTTTATCAGCTTTTAAAAACAAAATACCGAAGTTACTGTTAATTTATTTTCTGCATATGCGCATTTCGACAACTTATGTCTCATCAGTGCAGACTAAACCAAGACCTTTGGAAGTCCATTAACCCTTTTAAACGTTTTTGTTTTTCATTATAAGGACTTCAAAATGTTTTCATTTGATCTGAACTGAAGAGACATAAGTTGTCGAAATGTGCATATGAAGAAACTAAATACCTTCGGTATTGTGTTGTTAGTATTTCTGACCATGTTTTTAAAACCAAGACCTGCTACAGATTGTTGTGCATTATTCTAAATACATTCTGCCTGTACCTTTGTAAACCGAAAACTTGTCTTAGAAAACCAAATGATTCAATCAGTATAACGCATGATTCGACAAGTTAGTTGTCTCCTTAGTTTCAAGCTCACTGCTGTATTTCCGTTGTAAATATTCTTTTAATCTTGGATTAAATATACCAAGTACATCGCGAATATATCGGAAATTGAAATTAAGTGGCTGACCTAGTTGGTGTTGTGTTGCCTTTGAAAACACTTTGTTACTTTCGTCCCTTCAGAAATTCTATTTCCGTCACCACGGCATCATAGATAGATATGAAATGTCAGTGTCACAAATAAAAACTGACATTTTCAGCTAGATTCGCGTCTTCCCTGATTTGACATTACCGGTTTTGACTTTACCCTGGATTGACCCACTGACAGTGTGACGGGTGCTTTGCCAAGAGCAGGACATGCTTACCCTTCAGGGGCACCTGATGTCACTCTTGTTTATTGAGAGTTCACACTGTTACTGCTTTAGTTTTTTGTGGTGTATATGTAATGTTCGTGTGTTTTGTGGGCATGTGGTGTCTTTGGTCTTCCGTCTTTTGGTGTTCTTGCTTTTGCCTTGTCTCTGGACTTTGATTTGTGTAATCTTGTGCTTTGTTCCCTCGGTATTCTACTGCCGTTGTTTTGCTTATTACGAATGAAAAAAACCTAAGCTGAAATGGGCGCAGAATTTGTTTTAATGGGATTCCTTATTGTCTGTTAAAAACGTGACATCTAAATGTATTTTTGTATTTTGAAGGAAAATGTTGTCGATAAAAAATGCAAGCATGTGTATCACGTCTCGTTTGGCACAGAATGATTATTCACCAATTTTCCTATTATAAAAAATGTTCTCGGTTTTGCGTGCAATGAGCCTTGATGTACAAAGTTGAAATATACTTTTAATTCATTTTTCTGAACTTGATGATTTAGGAATATAAACCCTTATTGAAAAGTACATGCACACAGACAGAAATTATGTTCAGATAATTCTATAATCACACTTTCAAAATATCAGAACGTTCAAAATTTCAACACGAGCTTTATTAACTGATTTCCGAATCTTCTATAAATTAAGTTTCTGTACATGGTCACTTCAACAATTTGTCTCTTTTCAGTTAAATCAAAACATATAACAAATTAATCAATGATAACAATATGAATTTATACCCCTTTCTGTTTGCAAAATATTTCTTCAAGCCAAAAATCTGATAGTTCTGTTTTCCATTCAATTCACTTATTTTGAAATCAAGTCATAATTATCATGGAATTGTTTCTCTGAAATTTTTCTCACATACATGAACAGACTGTATTCTAATACAGATAAACCACCATAAATTGACCTCAGATTATAGAATAAATGAGTGCTAAGTATTTTACAATTTCGACATATAACAATTTTTTTTCTAACCAAATACCTGTTGTTGGCTTCATTGATGGAGTACTTAATATCTCAGCGGTACCAGTGCTGATTGCATGTGTACTAACTGTACTTATTGCAGCAATCGATGTTTTTGTTGACAACCTTTCAACCGTTGTTTTTGCTGACGATACACTTTCAGTTGTAGCTTTTGTCTCCATTTCTTGAGTTGACGTCTTTGGGCTTGCCTCTAGGGTCGTCTGTATACTTGATCTTCCAGTCATTGTGCTTGATATAGTCCCTTGAATGGTAGTTCCCTTGGTGGATATTCTTTCTGTTTTACCATAAGTTGATTCAGGACCAAAGGTTGATATTTTATTTTCTGGAACTTCCGTAGTTGTTACAACTACAAAGATACATAATTAAGATAATTCCAAATTCACAGTATAGGAACCTGTGCGCCTGAAATATCTGTCTTACGGTTCAATCTGTAGGCTGTAGAACGTTTTTCGTAGAAAATCCACTTCAACAGAGTATACCAGATAAGTTTTTCATGTTTTACTGTTTGAAAAGAAATATTTCGTGAACGAAAAGGGGCTTATTATTCATCTAATAAACTGTCAAATGTGTTTTTATCCTTAATTGTGAATAAGTAATCCCGTGAGAGCTGATTTCTTGTAATTAATGCCAATACATTGCCTTACAAAATATATTTTTTCTCCGTTTTACATGAAAAGCTAAACTTACAACGCTCACACTTCTTGGGGCAACGAAAATAGTTAATTATTACTTCCAAGCCAAATTTCAACATCATTTGTAGCTGCATTGAAAATTGCAAGAAAATCGTTGTTTTAAAAAATGAATTATGTAGGCTGTTTAAAGTAACTTTTATCACAGACTGTAAGTCTTACTTACGGTTGTTTTGTATGCTGTTTAACGAATATTTTACTACACAATATGTGTAAAAACACGGTAAAAAGTGAAATTTCAGCTATTTGCGATAATCAGTAAAGGGATATGGAGCACATGCGACAAAGTCTCTACAAATACATGACAAAAACAAACTATGGAACAACGCTTTTATTGTTGTTCTTGACCTTGCGCGTTAGGGATGAGTATCGTTAATAAAATATTGTATCATGATATAGCGATACAACGCAGGATATCGTGATACATATCGATACGCATCGTCTTCTGATTTCTCAATTTCATTACATTTAAAATCTTCTTCTTGTAACTATTTTATGTGATAAAATAGTAAGATGTTCTTAAGTGGGACAAGAGTATTTATTTTCACGTAGCTTAATACATTTGTTTTTCCTTTATATGACTTTTTCATACCAAAATCAGTCAATTTCAAGCATTTAGGTGGTACTGATTCTGAAATTTTAGCAGAAATCGAGGACAATAAGTATCGATACGCTGGGTTTCGTACCGATGTACAGAGTTTGTTGAAAAATATCGCGATATGTAAATAAACCGGCGTATCTTTATACCACTATTGCGAGTCTGTTTCGGCACATTTCTCCGTGTGTATCTCTTAATCTGTAAATAATTTGAAAGATATTAAGCTTTGTCATCCGCTATTTTGAACATGTTTTTAAAGAATACAACAATTTTGACCTTCCCCTAATACGTTCACATTGAAATTGTCCTGAGATATCATCGCCTCTGAAACTGCAGAAGCAAGCTGTAATAAGATGGCGTATGCAAGGTCTTTCACAATTTACCGATTTCTTTTCAATATTCACAAACCTGGCTCTCACAGCAGATTTTACCCTTTGAGATTATCTTGATCTTACCAAAAAATCCGCTGAACCAAACTTGACAGGTAAGTTGTATGGAAGGTATGTAGTTTGGTTCCTCTCATGCTACAAACTCCCAAGACCACAAGACGAAAAGAAATTACAGAAAGGGCAACCGATGTGGTTCTAGCATTTTGTAATATTGTCTATAGAGGCCTATAGACAATTGAATTCCTATCAATAAGCAGTGTATTCTTCTATAATGGCCATCATCTAATGTATACAAGCACGAATTGATTCCGTTACTTTTGAAAGACTATGCAGGTTTATACAAGTGTACTTTACTTTAAGAAAGAGAATTAATTTCACATGTTAAATCACTGGAGGATCCAGCTTCCGAAAAGGGGGATTCCAATGAGTTTCGAGAAGAAAAAAAAAGGATTTCAGGCCATTTTTTGTCAGTTTTGCGAAAATTTTGCTCGAGATTTAAACTTTTTCCTTAAAAGGCTGAGAGTTCCAAGGGTTGGAATGTTATTATTACAAATGTTACTAAATGGAATGCCATCAAATAACTAAATACCGAAGTTACTGTGAATTTTGATTCTGCATATGCGTATTTCGACAACTTATGTCTCTTCAGTTAATTATCCGATATATTAAAGTATTACAGCACTTTCATAACTTGTTAAGAACAAAACCAAATAGGTCTGCAGTGTTCAACAAATGAGCTTAATTAAGACAAAACAGATCAAATTCCAACCCTTGATTTTTTTAAAGATTTGGTTTTTAATTATTGATGATCGGGGTCACTTACTCGTAATTTTATTTCATTCAGCATACCACTTTTTGTGAATGTATTAAATCTTTGCCAAAATTGTGTTATCAGGTCATCCGTTGTAAGATAAGAAAATCAATTCAAATGCATTTTCATACTTTTAGATAAAAGATTCAGCCACTGAATTTGCCATTTCATTGCCATTTTGACAGATTTCGGCAATTTTTGTTAAAATTCGCTGTAAAGTACATACAGAACCAAACTATACTAACAGTCATTTGGAAGGGCAAATGTTTATACACTCGAAAAAAAAGTTTTGGTTCTGGGTGTCCTTCAAGTACTGTAAAATGGCTAAAATAGGGAGAAAGTGTTCTTTACAGCCATATTCGGCTGTTTAAATGTAAAAAAAAAATACACGCGTGGCATATATTAATTTTACTCATTGGAAGTACAAATACCAGAGACTACCTTACACGATTTTACGACAACATGTGAGATTATTCTGAAAATATCCAAACTTATTAACAAAATTCACGGCTATCAGCCCTAAGTTATAATTCAAAGTTATATATCCTGCTATTTTTCGTGTTTTTTTTCTCAAATGTGTTTGGATATTTCTTTTTTGCGTGCTTCTATGATATAGTGAAATTTTTCTTCGAAACAGTAAAAGTTCCACTCACAAAGTAACAAAAATGCCTGCTGATACGGTCCATTTTACTACAAAAGTAACATATAATACTTCAAGTTGCAAAAACATAATAAAATTGCATGGTACGGCTAAATACTGCTCATTTCAATAAAAATAATACGTCAGTCAGAATACAACTGTTTTCTTGATAAGACAGTAAACAGACTTACAGTACTACCGTAGACAGTATACAGTCGACAATTTTTTTTTAAATGATATTTTCGCTATCAAAATGAAAGTGCATATGATTATCTGGCTTTGTATGTGCAGTAAATGATACAATATACTAGTTATATAAATATAAAGACAGGTACGCACACATAAGCAAAGAAATAGCTCTATTTCTGTTTTATGACTGTTTATTTCACGTTTGAATATAGACTTTTGAATTTGAAATCAACAGGCTACTTGTAAATAACATCATCTTAGGATACATTAATCATTCATACACGTTGGGCGAACTTTACAAACTTAAAAAAGTTCCTAAGTCATTGACAATACGTAAAAAACTTACAGGACATGTATGTATGTTGTTTCACATGTTTACCTGTAAAAACGTTCTACAGCCTACAGAATGAACCGTAAGACAGATATTGCAGGCGCAAAGGTTCCTATACTGTGAAATTATTATACAAATTTATTGCAAACAAACACATTATTAGTCATATTGTAGTAAAACAAATTTTGTTTGAAGGTAAATAGTATCTCCCTCCTGCATAGCTCTGTCATTCGCTTAATTTTAGTCTTTTTTTATAGATCCTTTTGATAATCTGTTTTTATCAGCTTTTAAGCGAATTTAAGTTTAAGGACTTCCAAATGTTTCTATTTGATCTGAACTGAAGAGACATAATTAAGTTGTCGAAATAAGCATATGAAGAAGCTAAATAAACAGTAACTTCAGTATTGTGTTGTTAGTATTTCTAACAATGTTTTTAAAACAAAATACATCTTACAGGCTTTTTTGCATTATTCTTGAGACATTCTGGCTATACCATTGTAAACTGCAAAATATTTTTGGCAGTCAAGATTGAATCAGTATGATGCATAATTCGACAAGTAATTTGTCTCTTTGTTTCAAGCTTACTGCTGTATTTCTGATGTAAATATTCTTTCAATTTTAGAAAATACAAAGTACATCGCGAGCGAATATATCGGTAATTGAAATTAAGTGACTGACCAGGTTGTGTTTTTTTTTTATTATAAGCCTTTGAAAACACTTCGCTATTATGAATGAAAAGAAAAGAAACTTAAATGGGCACAAGATTTGTTTCCATGGGATTTCTTACTGCCTGATAAAAACGTGACATCTAAATTCAGAGAAAATGTTGTCAATCAAAAATGCAAGCATGAGTATCACGTCATTTTAACTATATTTCTCGTTTGCAAAAATGTTCTCCGTTTTGCGTGTTAAGAGCCTTCATGTACAAGATTTGGATCTTTTAATTTCTTTTTTACTCATTTTACTGAATTTAATGATGTAGGAATATATACTATTTTTTTCAAAGTTCATGCACACAGACAAAAATTATGTTCATATAATTCTCTAATCATCACTTTAAAAAAATTAGAACGATCATATTTTCAACACGAGTTTAATTAACCGACTCTTCTATAAATTAAGTTTCTGTACATGGTCATTTCAACGATTCGTCTCTTTTCAGTTAAATCAAAACATATAACAAATTCATGAATGGTAGCAGTATGAATTTATACCTCTTTCTGTTTGCAAAACATTTCTTCAAGCCAAAAATCTGATAGTTCTGTTTCCATTCAATTCACTTATTTTGAAATCAAATCATAATTACCATGGCATTGTTTTTCTGAAATTGTTTTCTCACATACATGGACAGACTGTATTTTAATACATGTTATCCACCATAAATTGACATCAGATTATAAAATAAATAAGTATTTTACAATTTCGACATATATCAATTTTTTTCTAAGCAAATACCTGTTGTTGGCTTCATTGATGGAGTACTTATTATCTCAGCAGTGCCAGTGCTGATTCTAGGTGTACTAACTGTACTTATTGCAGCAATCGATGATTTTGTTGACAACCTTTCAAGAGTTGTTTTTGCTGACGATACACTTTCAGTTGTAGCTTTTGTTTCCACTTCCTCAGTTGACGTTTTTTGACTTGCCTCTATGGTCGTCTGTATACTTGATCTTCCAGTTGTGCTTCTTGCTGGAGTCCCTTGATTAGTAGTTCCTTTGGTGGATATTCTTTCTGTTTTACTATAAGCTGACCCAGGGCCAAAGGTTGATATTTTACCTCCGGAAGTTCCCGTTGTTGTTAAAACTACAAAAACACATAATATAGATACTTCAAAATTATGATACAAATTTATCATATAATATTTTTGGTTATATGGAAGTAAAATATTTGTCTAAAAATAAGAAGTATTTTCCTCATGCATAGCTTTGTTATTTGCTGAATTTGGTCCTTCTATTTAGATTATTTTGGTAATTTTTTACTATCAGCTTGTAAACGTATTTCCGTTGAAGGACTTTCTCGATTTTATGGAAATGTTTTTAACAAATGCCAGAAACTGGATAGAATCCAGAACTAGTGGCTCCCAGGAGCCTGAATTGCTCACCTGACTTACATCTGCCACATCAAGCTAGAAATGTAAGTTATACAGTAGATCTTCAGTGTCTCAAACTTTTGTAGCTCGAACACCAACAATATCTTGAATTGATTTAAAGTTTGATCATGTTTTACTATATTTTTTGTTGGGCTTTTTTGACGAAAAAACGTTCTTGCTAAGGACCACTTTCGAAATCAGTTTTGAAGTCTAGACATCATTTTGTCAATGGCAGTCAACAAACAATTTTCAACATTGGTTTGGAAGTCGCAACATCAATATCTATCTGGAAACCAAATTTCATTGAAATCGGACAATGTTGAATTTTCCAACCTTTTTTGGCGGCCATTTTGAAAATGGTGGTCAACGATCAATTTTCAACACCGGTTATGAAGCCGCAATATCAATATCTATTTGGAAACCAAATTTTATTGAAATCGGACAATGTTGAATTTCCATGCCCCCATTTTGGCAGCCATTTGAAAATGGCAGTTAACAAACAATTTTCAACACCGGTTTTGAATTCGCGATAAATATCAAGTTGGATACCAAATTTCATTGAAATCGGACAATGTTGAATTTTCCCGCTTTTTGCAACCTTTCTGAAAATGGTTGTCAATTTATAACATTTTGACACCAGTTTTGAAGTTGCGACATCAATTCCTATTTGGAAACCGAATTTCATTGAAATCGGACAATGTTGAATTTTCACGACCATTTTGGTGGCCATTTTTAAAATGGAGGTCAACGAACAATTTTCAACACCCGTTTTGAAGTCGCAACATCAATATCTATTTCCAAACAAAATTTCATTGAAATCGGACAATGTTGAATTTTCAAGATTTTTTTTTGCGGCCATTTTGAAAATGGTGGTCAACGAACAATTTTCAATACCAGTTTTGAAGTCGCCACAGCATGGCAAACATTTTAATTTACACTTATTCTTCATCTTCTATTGTTTTTGAAATACATGAGAAAAAATTGAGAGAATTTTGACCAGAGGCTTGCAGGAGCCCGTATCGCTCACTTGGCTTTCATTTGCCACAATCAAGCTAACATTGTAAGTTATACAGTTGAACTTCAGTCTCTCCAACTTTGGAAGCTTGAACACCACCAATATCTTGAACTGCATTTCAAGTCTGATTATGTTTCTTTGTTGGACTTTTTTGACAGAAAACGTTCTTGCTAAGGACCACTTTCGACTACAGTTTTGAAGTGGAGACTTCATTTTTTGAATGGCGGTCAACGACAATTTTAACACCATATTTTTAAGTTACGACATCAATATCTATTTGGAAA
>MJUU01038737.1:44184-56390 GCA_002080025.1 Modiolus philippinarum | reverse complement strand
TTTACATTGCTGTAGACAGTGTACATGTACATGTATTTAGGACACAAAATATTACCTCTTGTAATACTGGTATTACTGGTGGTTTACATTGCTGTAGACAGTGTACATGTACATGTATTTAGGACACAGAATATTACCTCTTGTAATACTGGTATAACTGGTGGTTTACACTGCTGTAGACAGTGTACATGTACATGTATTTAGGACTAGAATATTACCTCTTGTAATACTGGTATTACTGGTGGTTTACATTGCTGTAGACAGTGTACATGTACATGTATTTAGGACACAGAATATTACCTCTTGTAATACTGGTATACATGTAACTGGTGGTTTACATTGCTAAAGACAGTGTACATGTACATGTATTTAGGACACAGAATATTACCTCTTGTAATACTGGTATAACTGGTGGTTTACATTGCTGTAGACAGTGTACATGTACATGTATTTAGGACACAAAATATTACCTCTTGTAATACTGGTATAACTGGTGGTTTACATTGCTGTAGATAGTGTAACAACATTAAGATATAGGCATACGATGAAAGACTTCCTCTAGATGCATCACCAATGTCACACATCTACAAAATATGTCATTTTTTTATCATTTTAAAATAAATTTATATACAGCTTTAACCATCTTACTAAGTTTATGTGTCACCAGTGTCAAACAAATATGCAATTCCAACCAATACCAACTAACATCTACAAAGATATATGTTACAGTAGCCTAAACTAAAAACAACTGGCCCTTTACTATTTCTAGTGAAAAATATTACTACATACATGCATTTCATAGCTATTGCATACAAGAAATCCGTGAGCCAATTCTTACAAACGATACCCATGATTTTCAGTAAACAGGAGATTGATTTCAGAAAGATCTCAAAAGGAATTCAACAAATCAACATTATAATCTTGATGTTTATGGTTTTCCAAATATTTTGATTTGATCTGCACTGAAGAAACCGAAGTTGTCGAAATTATAGTATCTTTAATATTTAGTTATTTATTACCACTGGGTCAAAACCTCTGTGACTGAACAGACAATGGATGAGAGTAATGGTGTTCAATCGGATAAAAATACCAACCGATTATCTATCATAATCGGTTAGCCTTAACCGACCGATTATCGGTCTAACCGGTTATCTTGCAATTCCTCCTTTAATTTTGCTTTAGGACTTTTGAATATGTGTCTATTGTATGAAGTGCTTGCTTTTCATTGGCAATAGTGGAACTAATGAATATATTCTTATATTCTAAATGGTTTCGTTTGTAAATGTGAAATTTGTTCATACAAATATGCAAAAGAAAGGAAATGAGGTAAACGTCATGGAGAAAACATCCCATCTCCAGGTTAAAGCGACCCAAAACAAAGCATCTAGGGGTCCCCGTACGGTCTTCAACACAGTGAGGAACCTCACACCATACAGCAAGCCCTTATTAAATGGCCCAAAAAAAGTTTTAACAAGAGTTGTCAGAAGACAACATAGCTCGCCGGGGATTCCAGTAACCTCAATGCACAATAAATTCGAAAGTAATAGATAGCTTTCTTCACAAGAAAGTCACATATCAAATATAAACACCCTATCACTAAACAACTTAATTCTAGAAGCAAAGTTAAAGTTTTTTAAAAAATTGCCCTCAGGACAAGGTCAAGGTCAAAATGTCTACAAATATGGTACCATTAGCAAGCTGTCATCAAAAGAACATCACATACCAAAAATGAACACCATACCACTAAACAAATTAATTCTAGAAGCAAAGTTAAAGTTTTTAAAAAAATGCCCTCAGGGGAAGGTCAAGGTCAAAATGTCTACAAATATGGTACCAGAAGAAAGCTCTCATCACAAGGAATGTATATACCAAATATGAACACCCTACAACTAAAAGCCTACCATCTAAAGGCAAGGTTAAAGTTTTTTACAAAGTGCCCTTAGGGCAATGTCAAGGTCAAAATGTCTACAAGTATGGTGCCAGAAGAAAGCTCTCATCACAAGGAATGTATATACCAAATATGAACACCCTACAACTAAAAGCCTACCATCTAAAGGCAAGGTTAAAGTCTTTTAAAAATTGTCCTCAGGGCAAGGTCAAGGTCAAAATGTCTACAAATATGGTACCACTAGAAAGCACTCATCATAAGGAAGTTACATACCAAATATAAACCCCCTACCGCTAAAAGTCTACCTTCTATAGGCAAGGTTAAAGCTTTTTAAAAATTGCCCTTAGGGCAAGGTCAAGGTCAAAATGTCTACAAGTATGGTACCAGAAGAAAGCTCTCAACATAAGGAAGTTACATACCAAATATAAACACCCTACCACCAAAAGCCTGCCTTCTATAGGCAAGGTTAAAGTTTTTTGAAAATTGCCCTCAGGGCAAGGTCAAGGTCAAAATGTCTTCAAGTATGGTACCAGAAGAAAGCTCTCATCATAAGGAAGTTACATACCAAATATGAACACCCTACCATTAAAAGCCTACCTTCTAGAGGCAAGGTTAAAGTTTTTTAAAAATTGCCCTAAGGGCAAGGCCAAGGTCAAAATGTCCACAAGTATAGTACCAGAAGAAAGCTCTCATCACAAGAAAGTCACATACCAAATATCAACATCCTAGCTATTCAGGTCTCAATTCCACAAGCCCGGTTAAATTTTTGCTGACGCCAACGCCGACGCCGACACCAATAGCTCTCCGGACAATCGTCCAGGCAAGCTAAAAAAGTGAACAAATCAATGGAAACAAACCACATCCAATAACCCAAATATCAAGAAACTAAAATTTTATAAGAAGACAAGGACAAGCCAATGACCAACATATTCCTGACTTGGGACAGGCGCAAAAAATGTGGTGGGGTTAAACTCGTTTTTTTTTTTGGACCAAATCCTCCCCCTATGTGTGTTGAATGGCTAAAAAATAAAAACACAAAAAGACTCATAGTAACAAGAGTTGTCAGGAGACAACATAGCTCGCCGGGGATTCCAGTAACCTCAATGCACAATAAATTCGAAAGTAATAGAAAGCTTTCTTTACAAGAAAGTCAAATATATCAAATATAAACACCCTATCATTAAAAACTTAATTCTAGAAGCAAAGTTAAAGTTTTTAAAAAATTGCCCTCAGGGCAAGGTCAAGGTCAAAATGTCTACAAATATGGTACCACAAGAAAGCTCTAACCATAAGGAAGTTACATACAAAATATAAACACCCTACCACTAAAGGCCTACCTTCTAGAGGCAAGGTTAAAGTTTTTTACAAATTGCCCTCAGGGGAAGGTCAAGGTCAAAATGTCTACAAGTATGGTACCAGAAGAAAGCTCTCATCATAAGGAAGTTACATATGAAATATGAACACCCTAAAACTAAAAGTCTACCTTCTAGAGGCAAGGTTAATTTTTTTTTAAAATTGTCCTCAGGGCAAGGTCAAGGCCAAAATGTCTACAAATTTGGTACCACTAGAAAGCACTCATCATAAGGAAGTTACATACCAAATATAAACACCCTACCGCTAAAAGCCTACCTTCTATAGGCAAGGTTAAAGTTTTTTTAAAACATGCCCTCAGGGCAAGGTCAAGGTCAAAATGTCTACAAGTATGGTACCAAAAGAAAGCTCTCATCATAAGGAATTTACATACCAAATATAAACACCCTACCACTAAAAGCCTACCTTCTAGAGGCAAGGTTAAAGTTTTTTGAAAATTGCCCTCAGGGCCAGGTCAAGGTCAAAATGTCTACAAGTATGGTACCAGAAGAAAGCTCTCATCATAAGGAAGTTACATACCAAATATGAACAACCTACCACTAAAAGCCGTCTTTCTAGAGGCAAGGTTAAAGTTTTTTGAAAATTGCCCTAAGGGCAAGGTCAAGGTCAAAATGCCTACAAGTATAGTACCAGAAGAAACCTCTCATCACAAGGAAGTCACTTACCAAATATCAGCATCCTAGCTATTCAGGTCTCAATTCCACAAGCCAGGTTAAAGTTTTGCTGACGATGACGACGCCGACGCCGAAGCCAGGGGTATGACAATAGCTCTCCGGACATTCGTCCCGGCGAGCTAAAAATCAAACTAGAAAAAAGTCCAACTTATTAAGACGAGTACCTTTACAATGAAGTACATAAAACATGAAGACAATACACATGGTAGTACAGTGACTTGAAGCCAAAAATTTCAACTTTAATGGACCAGCATACCTCATGGCTGATTTTCATATATAGTGTATAGGAAGTTATGGTGCGTTTTTGCCCTGTCGTAAAAGGCAGAAGTGGTGCAGAATTTAGAAAATTGAGGTTAAAGGTCAAGACTGAAAATCAGCAGAAAAGGCCATACTTTTGCAAAAAAGGGAACAGCAGCCACATTTTAAAATATTTTAACTTGTCCTTTTGCATAGTTGACATAGGTAGCATACCCTAGAAAATAATAGCACCATCAGACTTATATTGGAAGTATTTGAATTGAAAAACGGCTATTACTTTTCACTCCCTCTATGATTCTGGAAAAAAAGTTTGGGGTGTTGATTTTCCCGAATACCCGACAAAAAAGATTAGATATCTCAAATGCACTTTTAATATTAAAATGTAACATTAAATGATATTTTTTAGATAGTTTCAATGAAATTCATTCTTTAAAAGACTGTTTTGTGACTGCTTGATAATGACCCCTTCCCATGAAAGATTATTACAAATAGCAAAGACGAAGTTTTGACGACAGTAAAATCAGACTTTTTTGAAACAGTTCCCAGTGGACTGTACCTGCAGGACTGACACTCAAATACTAAATATTCATCGCTATGTTTCTCTCCGTGCATGTGTCTGTCTGTCAGTCCGTCTGTACGGCCATTATATAGTTGCTTTAGCCTCTACTTTTCAAAGCTCAGCGAAACTGGCAAATACTCTTTATTCTTATTTTATTTTAAGACACTGAGCTGACTATATATATATAGTAGAAATTCCTTGGACTATGAAAAATGAGGGTAATACAGGTGTGGATTTAGGGAACTTGAAAAAGGGTGGGGGGTCCCAATTTAGAAGTGAAAGGAAATTTCACAGCGGAGCGAGGCACGAAAATTTTTGGGTATTTCATAATAAAACATCAGGATATTTATTTAAAAAAATACATGATTGTCCAAACATGAGTGCCCCTTTGGATCCGCCAATGTAATAAAAAATTTACCGAACACAATTGTCAAGAGCCGAAATCTAAGAATCAAAACCATCGGGAAAAAATTGTCAACCGCAATGGTCCTGACTTAGTACAGGCATTTCAAAGTTAATCGTTGGTTACACCGGTTTTATTTTGCGACAAACTGAACAATAACGTAAGCTAGTTATAAGTTATGAAAATTGTAAGAACAAAATCCTTCATACATTTATAATAAATGAAGCGGTTTATGCATAAAAGAGACGATTTGCGACAAAACACAATGAAAAAAAATCATTAATTTGAAACTTATTTTCAATTTTGATATTTATCAATTAATTAGACTACTACAATAATATATTTGCCAAAGAACTCTTTTTTTGTTTGTTTATATTTTTTTTTATCCCCATCGCCATTTCATTTTACTGAAATTATGGATGCTATTGCCAGTTCTAGCATGCAAAATTTTGTAAGTAACACAATAAAAATTGTGTCAACAAATACATACTTCGAATGTGTGTTATTCACAACTTTGTTGGGAATGAATATGTCATTGAAAGCTAATATTTTATGAGTCCATACATTTATGACAAAAAGTAAAGAATTTCTGACACTGAAAATTGTGTAACATTCATAATGCCCAAGGAACAATACAGAATGGTAAGTACAAGAAAACGTATACAACTATAAATGCATTTAAGCAATCTTTCTAGAGGTTACGATAGTTGCTTATTGATACGATCGTAATTTTTATGAAGAAGGATGAAATTACGGACAAGTTGGTGTAAGAAATGAAATTAAATAAATGCTTCTTCCTTTCTTTAGGAACCCGACGGTAGGAATCTTCTTCCCTAGAAACCATAGAGTCGTGTTTGGGTACATCTGGTTCGGGTATAATTAGTATACATGTGTATTGGCAAACGAAAACACAGAAACAACAAGAGTGGACCCTAATAGATGTCTCGCCCGTCCCTGCTTGTCGCTAAAACAGTCATGCACTACTCAAGAGCAACCTACAAGCCAAATATTATTACTATTCCACTTACAGTAATTAAGAAACTATTCTAATCAGAAACACTCAACTTTGTTCACTAGACCATGAAATTGAGGTCAAGGTCAAAAGCCATATGGCAGACTGACATGTACTAACCAAAACCAAGCTATATACCAAATATCATTGACCTATGGCTTGTAGTTATTGAGAAACAGACTTAAGCAAAGAAACTTAACCTGGTCACTGGACCGTGAAATTGAGGTCAAGGTCAAAAGCCATATGGCAGACAGACATGTACTAACCATACCAAATATCATTGACTTCTAGCTTCTAGTTATTGAGAAACATACTTAAGCAAAAAAACTTAACCTGGTCACTGGACTGTGAAATAGAGGTCAAGGTCAATAGCCATATGGCAGACGGACATGTACTAACCAAGACCAAGCTATATACCAAATATCATTGACTTCTAGCTTCTAGTTATTGAGAAATGGACTTAAGCAAAAAAACTTAACCTGGTCACTTGACCGCAAAATATAGGTCAAGGTCACATGATTTTGGGTCCGACAGATAGGGTTCGCCGTAAGCTACATATGGACCAAATATAAAGTTCCTACATCAATGGCTTCTGTATTAAAACTTGAGTTTATGCCGCTGTCACCGTCGCCTTCGCCGTCGCCGTCATACTTTGCACGCCTATGTCTCGCTTTCGCGACTTTCGTTGCGGGCGAGACAAAAAATTATAAAGGAAGACGAAAAACGAAGAAGAAGAATAATAGGTTTTTATACGAGACTATATTAAGATAAGGGATTTCTTCCACGAGTGTGAGAAATTCCGTCTTTTCCTAGTGAAACGAGGGTAAAAGATGAATCTTTTTTCACACGAGTGGAAGATATCCCGATCTTTAATTTTGGTCATATAAAAGAACCTATTTCTTCCGTAAAATACAACAAACAACCCTAAAGAAAGTAAATCTTGCCATATCTGGTGGAGTTCTGGGCGAGCTCAATTGTGACGTCAAATCATCCATGGAGTTTATTGTGGTAACAATTGTGACGTCGAACAAATCGAAACTTTCGATTGGACAATCACCTGTGTAATACAGCTTCACGCGACCCTGTCTCCTATGGGCTGTCTTAAACGGAAAACATCCGAAAGAACACAATTTCAGTTTTATTTCATATAAACATCAATTAGTGTTTTATCTTGTACTGAACATGTTTTTGTTCCGTTTCTTGTTACAGTTTTATTTTTCGTTTTTCTGTCATCTGAATGATAACTGCAACAATGTGTTCATTCAATATAAATTTTTGAAAGTTTCTGGTGCATTTTCTTTCCCCAATTTGTTCAACTTTTACGCAAAACATTTGTATTTGTGGCAACCATATTGAATCATCTGTCATGTGACTGGAAGTGGCAGTTGCTATTTATTTTTCTGGTTTTTGTAATACCTATTGGTTACTTTTTCTTATAATAAACTATTCATCAATATTTAGCAGAGCACAGAAAATGTTTACCCGGGATATATCAAGATTGTTCAACTCTTGTCTTTCAGTGGGTTTTTGTTGAATACCTCAAAAATAGGAAAAATGCGATTGATTTATATTTGACCAATGAAAACGTTTGGGTAATTGATAAATCCATTTAATTGATACAAAAACAAATGAAAATTTGCTGAAAAACGTATTCCACAACATTCGACAGTAGATAAACTCATAGTCTAGGAGACATCCTCCCTTAAAACAAAAAATTTCATCAACTTCTAGGTTTTCAAAACATGTTTTTCTTTTGTGATATCATAGCTAACATAGACATGTTTCGTTTTCTAATATATTTATTAACAATCATAGAAACGTATCTACGTTATCAGACTTTGTTAATATTCCATCAAAATTTGGCAAAAATCAAAATTTCTAGTTTTCAGTCAATTTCCGGAAAACTGCATTGTAGGATTTTTTTACGACAGGGCAAAAAATATACTTTAGTCTATTGTCTTTCGAAAAATATCGTTTCTAGCCATGAGGTATGCTGGTCCATTAAACTCCTAAACTAAGCGTCTTTTTAAAACCCAGTCACTGCACTATGGGTACTGTCAAATGCTCGCAGTTACTGACAGCTAGCTAAGGACATAATTTCTGTTGACTATGATATCAAGCCTTCTTACATATGAAACTTCAATTGAATTTAATGTACACAATAAAGCATTAGTTCCTTTGCTTAATTTAGATAACCACCGACTTTCCCCCATAAACCTATGGACTACCTGAAGACTGTTTTGACCACGTTTGGTTCTAACTGGCCTATTAGTTTTCAGTTGGGAAGATCTTTGAAATTGTTCCAATAGAATCCAGTGTTAAACTATGATTCACTGGCAGCCATCTTGATAGAATCAAAACTTGGTGGACATATTATAAAATGAGTCTATCTGAGGTGCATTGTGACCAAGTTTTGTTGCAATTGTACTGATAGTTTCAGAGAAAAGGATTTAAGAATATACGCACCCATAAGGTCTGATGTTAAACTATGCTCCCTGCTGGTGGAGATCTTGTTGTATGGTATAGAATTTTTTGTGCAAGGGATAACCAAAGGATTACTATAACTATTTTAGTTCCATTTGGGCAAGCAGTTTGTGAGAAGAATATCTTTATATATGTGTCCCATAGGCTTTAGTGTTAAGTTATGTTCCCTTCTAGTGGCATCTTTGAACCCCCAAAACAACGTTTTATATAGGGACCACCTAAGGACTGTTGTAACCAAGTTCATTGTTCCAGTTGGCTTGTTCCAATTGGCAAAGTTGTTTCAGAGCAGGAAAATCTTTAAATCAAAATGTTCATGATGGACAGACAAAGAAGAAGGACAATGACAGATGATGGAAAGACTAGGGAATGACAGACATATGACGGATGCAAAGTGATGGCAAAAGTATAACCATGGATTTAGCAAGCTGAGCTGAAACTGATCAGGGAGCCGAGGGCAAGTTTTCTAAAGGTCACATGTACTTTTAATTAACTGATTATCAATCGATTAAAGAAAATCTCAATCGATTAATCACATCTGGATAGTCAACTGACAGATTTGAGACATTTTCCGATCATCGGAACACCACTAGATGAGAGACAGATGGACGATGTACTCGAAGAGATGACATTAAAGACAAAAGATCCTAAAAACTCAATTTCTTGAAACTCACCTTTACAAAAACTTTCAAAGCATATCCTAAAGTTCTGACCCTTGGGTCCATTGCAGCATACATTCTCACCATCTCTGTATTTTGTAAAGCCTGCAAATAAAAGGTGTGTATATACATGTAGATTATAGAAAAGTATTGATAGAAACAGATGTGAAACACTAAAGCAAATTTTTTTTGTGATATCCTACAATAATCTACACAACTACAGTCTGTCAGACACATTGTTACCTAGACCTATAGCAAAAATCTTCTATTTTCATTAACATTTTGGTTTCAAAATTAATGTGACTTGAGTGAAATATAAAACAAAATACTGATATCACAATCAATTTGAGATCTGATAACATTTCAACAGCTAGAATCTGTTGTCTGTTCAATTCAGGTTAGATCAAACATATTGAAAACCACAAGATGCTTATGAGCTGATGGAAAAAATGCTTAGATTAGCAAAAGGCAGAATTTGCAGCAGGGAGATACATGTAATCCTTCAAATTTCTTATTTCTTGAATCGTGACTTTTATAAATATTGGTATTGGGCCATAGTAAAATACTGGAAGACTGAGCTTGTGATGCCCCAACAGTTCACCAAATAAACATCACCTGGACATTTATTTTTGCAGTGAGCATACATAAAAAAATCGCAATCACTAATAAGTTACTTGTTAGACATGTTAGATATTAGTTAACACTCACCAATAAATTATACATACTAATATCTCCTTCTAACTGAGATCTACGATGTCTAAACTTGACTATCGGTACTTTGGCTGTTGTGATGGGGAACACATTGTACAGTCCTCTATGTGTCTTCAGCTTACAACATATATTCTCTATACAATAGACCAGATCTAAATTCTGAAAATAAAATTGACAAAAATACACATGTAGCAAGCATCTTTCAATATATAGCTGAACCTCAATGGCTCGAACTGCAATAACTTGTACACCATGGATGTCTTTAACCCTTTTTTCTGGACCCCTTGTTCAAATTTAAACAATATTCAATCTTGATAGCTAGAACATCCCTCTCATTCAAACTATTTTCAAAGGTCCCTTGTGTGTTTGGGCCATGGATGTTCGACTATACTGAATTTTACTGTTGTTACAATTGTTTTTTGATTTATCACATTGGCTGTAGGGGGAAGGTTTGGGCCCAATAAAACTAGTTTGGCCCCGCCGCGGCAGGTTTAAGCCTGTCCTAAGTCAGGAAATTTGTTGGGCCTTTGTGTGTCTTGTCTTTTTTTTTGTTAATTTGCTTTATGTCTATAGGAGTCTAGGATGATGTTTATTTCGCTGAACTTGATAACTCTTTATTCAGGGGCCGACTCCGACCTACCGTTGGGTGTGAGGTTTTCTCACCGTTCATTGAAGATCTTATGGTGGCTTTGAGTTGTTATTACTCCCATTTGGGTCGTTGTCTCTTTGACACATTCCCCGTTTCCCTTCTTTTTTCTATGTATATTTAGTATTCTGAATTATATGTATCTTCCAAATCTTCTGCCCAATGGTCAACTTATAAACATTTATATGGCATTATTAGCAATTGCCAAGTGTATTGTATATATACATTTCATTTGTCAGTGTAATATTTCTGGTAAAAGATTGAGAATGAGCTGATGGAATATATTTTATCGGAAATATGTACATTTTCCCTTTGATCTTACTGACTGATATTGTCAGTATCTCTGTACTGACCTGATACAAGAAAATATCAGGCAATGACATCATGAAATTGACATCATGACTCTTACGATGTTGCCGATAAAAACAATAATGGTAGTTTTGAAGGTCTTGACAGAAAATATCACTAGTATCACAGCTCGTCCTATCAGACTCGCTGCGATACGGTGATATTTTCTGTCTCGACCTTCAAAACTACCATTATTCTATATATATCACAACAAGTCCTACAAGATTCAGCCCATGAGACATAACATTTGTTCACTATAATATGACACATTATGCAATAATTTTTAATACACTAGTTACAAGCATTATTTGTTGTGGTATAAACACCAAAACTGTACTTTATATTGTGCCACTCTTTCTCAAATGTAATCAATCCAATCGCACATTTCTTTTATTAGATTATTCTTATTATGTTATCAGAATGTGATGATATGCTGATTATCTATTGCAGAGAAGGCTGCTCTTTTCTAACAAAACAATACCATTTTACATTTTGCAACT
The DNA here is from genome assembly GCA_002080025.1 of Modiolus philippinarum. Classification (NCBI taxonomy): domain Eukaryota; kingdom Metazoa; phylum Mollusca; class Bivalvia; order Mytilida; family Modiolidae; genus Modiolus; species Modiolus philippinarum. Next base: position 44,880 of record MJUU01038737.1, on the reverse strand, counting down.
GATTATTTGGGCCTTAACAATACACCTACTAAACGATACAATAGAAATTATCATTCAGGCCGGATGATGTCACATGTTTTGACTTGATCCATATTAGTTACTAGAAATGATCAAGCTCAAGTTTTCTGTGCTGTTACATTATATACTGTATTCTAATATGGGAACAATGGAAACCATGACGACTAGCCATATGAAAAGCTCCAATAACATAATGAGCGACTTCACAGCAGTCTTTTAACGCTGAAATTGACGACGTCACAATACATTTTGTGCACAAAAACGTCAGTAAATCTGAAGAAATGGCTGTCGTCACCGTGTACACTATAGGTCCGCCCAGATCATGAAATGTCATATTACGCTCTGGGTAAAATATTAACGAAAATAATGGCCACCCATATGTAAATCTCCAACAAACCACCGGCGCCCATGAATTATTTCTTAAACAACACACAGCTCTATGTCTGAAAATAAAATTAACTGACTAACTAGAGAGACTAAATGGCCCTGCTGCCATCAGCCAAGTTATTTGACTAACTAGAGAGACTAAATGGCCCTGCTGCAATCATCAAAGTTATTTGACTAACTAGAGAGACTAAATGGCCCTGCTGCCATCATCCAAGTTATTTGACTAACTAGAGAGACTAAATGGCCCTGCTGCCATCATCCAAGTTATTTGACTAACTAGAGAGACTAAAT
>MJUU01038737.1:0-18692 GCA_002080025.1 Modiolus philippinarum | reverse complement strand
AATTCGTCTTGCCAACCCCGGACGGGCCCACGGCGAGTAACCGGAAGTAATCACTCGGCATATTTTTTACTCCTTGTATTGTTTTAAAATTATTCGTATTAGACTTTTCTGAAAAATATACGGGAATCGTTGTCATTTTTTATAACCCGAATATTTATTAGATAAAAAATTATGAGTGTATTTCAGGTAGGAGGGTGCATAACCGTTGTGGTAAGTAATAATGTTTGACTTTTATAATAAAAAATCAGTTAAAAAAAAAAATGCTTGCATATGATTTGACCAATCTAAAAAAAATAAAAACAAAGGTGTATGGTTTTTACGAAATACTTGATATTCAAGGGGAAATCGTATATTTATATTATCCTTTTAACAATATATTTGTTATAGAGAGAGTAACTGGTGACGACCTGTCAGACTTACTAGAAATGTATAGGAATCAAAAGTGTAGAACCAGAGATACACGTCAGTGTTATGTATAACTCGTGTCATGCAAGCAACGTAAAAAATGTGAGTAAAACCTACTTTTTTACTTCTGGAGTGCTTAAAGCAGAGTTTCAACCGTTGTAGAAACAAAAATCGTAAACACGTTTTTGTCACATGCTCCTGGATAGTAGTTAACAATGGCAAAAAGCCGCAGGTTTTCAAAAACGTTTTTGAAAACCTACGGCTTTTTGCCATATCAACTACTCTTGCCTCTCATGTATAAAATAACTAGTAACCCAAGCACATAAAATGGCAAAAACGGCTACAGCCATAAAGACAAAGGACACAAAGATGACAAAAGCAAATAAGGGTTAACATTATGTAACATTATTTACTCAGCGTACAGGACTCGTTACAATTACAAATGTGTAATCCCGTAAGGGGTCAAACACTATGCATACCAAAACGTAAGTGAACACCAAAATCTTTCGGAAATTATCCAGTTCTTCTGTGAGATGAAAATCTTTATTGTATATCATAGGTTACAGGGCAAAATGGGCTAAAATACCCTCAAATAATGCAAAGAAGTCTTTCCGGTTAAGCAGGTATTGCTATTCATTCACACAAACCACAAGAACCAGTCGAAATCATTTTGGTATTACACTTCATAGGTATAAAAGTCATAATTCAGGGTATGCATGAATGATTGCTCTTTGTTGAAGGCATGGTGACATCCAGATAAAAAGCATGTTCATATCCATTACCGAGATCTCGGAATTTGCAGAAAATAACGTTTAACTTGATTCAAGACCAAATTGCATGGCATAAAGGCTAGCAGAATGTGACAAATATAAAATGCCATATTATAGGCTGTCCTTTCTGACTGCTTCTATACCTAGTTCATTGTCAAAACAGTTATTTCATAAAATTGTAACAATTTGTTTGTTGTTTTGTACAATCTTTACAGAGGACAATACAAGATGAGAAGCGGCAATAAAAGTTTCTACGACATTTTTATTGGAACTTTGTCTAATGTGTATTTACTCCATATCGATTAATTATACAATATAATTGCTCCTCTTATCTAAATTTAACAAACTTTATAGCTCTTGATTCAAAATATTTATTTTATTTGTCTCCTGTACATATCGCTTTATCATTCACAACAAAGGAAAAATAGACATCTGATAAATAATGGGATATAAATAAATGTACATGAGACACTTACCCAATTAATAGTGGTGACAACAAACAAGTCAGTGACGCCTTTATTGTCGTTCTTCATCCTGAAGTAACCATGGGGCCTTCAACAATATTGTGGTATTTTAATATGCATGTAGTATCGATGGATAAAAGAAAGCTGGACACCAGCCAAAAACATGTTTTTCTTCTTTATATGATTTCTTCTCAATAGTCTTAAATGATTTTGTTATGAAATTTGATTGATTGATTGACTGAATATTGTTTAACGTCTACTGAGCAATATTTCAGCTATATCAAGACGAGAACAAGTTTATTAATAAGTAATCACTTTGGGGTATGGAAAGGGTCATGGGACGGGAAATTCTGACTGCCACTGGAAAAGTAGGGTGAAATCGAAAGGGGCGGGGAATTCAGCCTTGTAGCTGATCACCTACGGACCACTCAAAAAGAGCTTGCCACAAGGGATTTTTAAAGTGCAGGAAGCGTGGCATTTCTTCCAACACGTGGACCTGAGTTTATATCCAATGGATTGTGTATTTATTAATCCCGCACAAACGCGGAATGGGACCGGTCCTATTTGTATTGAATGAATGTGTATGTTATTTTGCTTGTATATGCCCGTTATGGGCCCTTTGATTAGGTCAATAAAATTATCTTTATTTTTATCTTTATATCCCGGGGTTCCCTCAGGGTCAGTCCCGTTTAGGAGGGGTCATACCCAGCAAACCGGAGATACTGGGTCCTATTTCTATATCCCGGGGTTCCCTCGGGGTAGATATGAAATTTGATACAAATGATTTGTCACATGTGATATATAACATACACATGTATGTCTTTTTGTAAATATGTGAATCATACGTAGAACGTTTGGTCATGTAGTATACAAATAATACCAAAATAAGTAAAATTTCAAAACCAAATGTGCTTTGATCGAGAGAAGTTTCTAATTGGAAAGCCAATCATTCAATATCAGAGCTTAGCACGTGATAGAAGTAGTCCTGTATTTTTATATTTTCATAAAATTTTAAAATTGTATAATTTAAAGAAAAATATGGGAGATAACCTTCTATTTATATATTATTCACATGAATTTTAGAATTTTAAATATCACCTTTGGTGCTGGACCAAAGTACTTGGTTATTGGGCTTGTTGATGCCCTCGTGCACTTTAGGTCTATCAGAGGTGAAAGCAACTCAGTGGAAGTATACATCTATTATATTATTATTTATTTAAATATACCTCTCTGGTACTGGCCGATTGCTTTCTGAATCAGTATCACTAGAAATGTTTATAACTGTACATGACGGCTTGTCAACATTTGTTTTACTTGTAGTGAAATTAGGATCACTATCAGAACTGTCAGGTGCTTCTCTCTCATGAACATTTGCTGGTGATCCCAGAGATGGAAGTGAAGACGATGATTGTACATCAGCATGATCAGACTCGATTACAATAACATCTGAACAAGTACTATCTGTACTAGAGACGTAAGAATCTGGTTCTCTGAAGAAAAAAAGTGATGATTATGATTACAAAAAAAAACTACCCATATGGTCCGACCATTAGAGTGTATACGCGTTTGATCCAGGCCATTCGTGTACGGTCAAAATACTTATATCCATGGCCTGGATCATATCATTATTAAATTTATTAACCATGAGAAGAACTAATCCAAGAATCATTAATTTGACATTGTAGATAATTTTGTATCTGCTGTGTTTGTCTTGTCTTCTTCTACACTTAACACGATAAATATTGCATTGTGTTACTATTTTAGTTTTAAGAATGGTTTGTTATGTTGTTACGGCTTAAAGTCTTCTGCGAATTGGAGTATATATAGGTTTGGTAAGCCATATGTTTGCGATCTCTTGCGTACCCACTTCTTGTTTGACATAACTTAGATTGTTTTTTTTTTTTTCGGTCTTCCATTTTTGTTACATTCTTCCCTGGAACCACATGTTCCGCATGGTTTTTATGCAGGACAGGGGATAATGCTGTTTTTGGGCATGCACATTGATAGAGATGCTACATCCAATAATTTTCGTTTGGGTTCAAATATATTTTATCAAATATATACCTTAGGAACTTGTTAAATTCTTCTTGCCACTGAGACATCTTCCTTTCAGCAGCCAAAGCAGACAAATGCAAGATAATAACTAGTATACTGCATTTGATAAAAACATTCGTCACTGTAAGGAACGCGTTAATCGTGAAGAGTTTCTTAAATGAAGATAGGAGATCGATGCCTCCGACAGTAATTGTTGATTACAGCAGTTTTACAATTACAGTTTTATCTCAACAAATTAATGAATACAATGTAAAGAAACATCCATTTAAAGACAGTGGTACACATTTTCTATTCACAATATCCATACCGTGAATAATTTTCAAACATCAAAGGATTTTTTCAGCCAATGAAAAAAACCCTGTGGACATTTAAATTTTATTATGTCTTCCAACATGTTATATGTATAGACTCTGTATAGAACCCACTCTTGTCAGTGACTTTCGTTTGATTGACAATCTTATTTGAAAACAAAAATAACCTGTACAGTTACATATGACCAAAACATCTAAATTTTCATCTCTATCATACGTCCCTATATTGCATACGTATATACGCAAGGAAAGTATTCGGATTTCAAACAATTGAATGATAAATATGACGCAATACTCATCTCTTAACAAAAAAGGCACCAAAGCTTTTGAACTGATGACAAAGCAAACGTTTTAACAAAGACCCTACTAAAAAATTCCACGCAAAACTTCGTAACTGTATCCTTTGAAAACATCATATACTACATTACCATTTTTCCGTCATTATTTTCCGTTCCGTTTTTCGTTCCGTCTTCCGTTCCGTTTTCCGTTCCGCGTTTTAGCAACACCCATTTTCACTTGTGTTTTAATACCTTAAAAAACGTATGCGTATAGCCACTGTATTTAGTTTTGCACAATATCATTTCGTTTACTTCAGACTTATAACTTAGCCTATAGGAGAACAAACTAAGTGGCCTGTTAGGTTTACCGATAACCAAAATGGTTCTTACCAGTAGATTCAACTTTGAGGTTGACTATATGGAAATGATTTGTAATTTTTTAAATCTGAATTGACAGATTCAATAAAATTTCAGAATGTTTTGATCTTTCATGAACCTACAAATTTCCAGTGAACACTCATTTTATAAATTTGGCCGCATTTTAATGTCATGTGGCCCACTGTTTGTCTAATAAACGCTTAAATATTTAATTAGATTAAAATCTGAAGTAGAAATAGATTAATTAATCATTTCTGTAACCACGCACTTTACCGTGAATTGTGCCCTACCAGCTGTCAAACTGTAGGTATTCTTCTTATCTTTCAATTTTTCATCTATGTTAGTTTCATTCAATACCAAAAAGACATTCCGATATTATTCTACGAAAGCTAATTCTTGGCTCACATTTTCTATTTTCATAAGTTTACGTGACCTTGACTTTAGACCTTTTACTCAGCAGGTGTCTCTCTTACGATTCTTTCATCATTGACAGTTTCGTGCAATTCGGAATTCATTCCACCTCGGCTGGTCTTTTAATCTCGAGCGCATAATTTTTTTTTTTGTTTGCTTATTCCATGCGTCTGGCGTCAGTTAGATGTGGATTCTAAACAAGAGGCTCTCAAGAACCTGTATCGCTGAGCTAGCCCATGCTGACAAAAACGTCATTTCCAATTGGGTCCAATGTTAAACTATGTTCCCTGCTGAATGACACCTTGGATTGGATGAAAACATGCCAAATCCAAATTTGAAGGGGCCACCAGAGGACTTTTGTGATTACGTTTATTTCTAATTGCAGTAGCTGTTTCAGACAGTTAATTCTTTTAATGGCATCCAATATAAACTATCTTAATGCTGGCAGCCATGTTGGATTAGGTGTGGTCCTCTCAGATACCTTTATTGAAAGGTATCATCAATGTACTATTACTTTCTAACTGGGCAAGTTATTTTAGAAAGGATCTTTCAATATATTTGAATGCGTTATCTATTTCAACCCATTTCATACCACCCTTTTATATTTATGAAAACAAAACAAAATTTAGCAGAATACTTTTTTTCTAGAATTTCAGCTTTCTGGTCTGGTTTCCATCCATAACAACCCATATCAGACCACAAATCAAATCGAAATTTAGACAGGGGTACCCGTTAAAATTCAAAGGGTCCAATGTTCAAACTGTGTTCCCCGCTGGCAGCCATCTTGGATGAGCTACGGACCTCATGAGAACCATTATTGCTAAGTTTGGTGTAAATTGGACTAGTAGGGCCAGATATTAGATCTTTGAATGTATTTTCCATAAGGTCCAATGTTAAAACTAAATTCCCTGCTGGCAGCCATCTTGAATGAGGTAAGGACCTGCCAGATACCTTTTCTGGAAGGGACCATCTAAGGACCATAGTGGATAAGTTTTGTTTTCGTTGGTTTATTAGTTTCTAAGAAAAAGATCTTTGAATGTCTTTTCCATAGGGTCCAATGTTAAAAATATGTTCCCCGCTGGCGGCCATCTTGGATGAATATATCTTTTTCTAAGGAACCATCTAAGGACCATTGTGACTAAGTTTGATTCTATTTTGACTAGTAGTTTCTGAGAAGAAGATCTTTAAATGTCTTTTCCATAGGGTTCAATGTTAAAAATATGTTCCCCGCTGGCGTCCATCTTTTTTTGCAAGGAACCATCTAAGGACCATTGTGACTAAGTTTGGTTCTAATTGGACTAGTAGTTTCTGAGAAGAAGATCTTTGATGTCTTTTCTCATAGGGTCCAATGTTAAACTATGTTCCCCGCTGGCGTCCATCTTGGATGAGGTACGGACCTGTCGGATACCTTTTTTTGAAGGAAACATCTAAGGACCATTGCGACTAAGTTTGGTTATAATTGGAGAAGATCTTTGAATGTGTTTTCCATATGCTCCAATGTTAAAACTATGTTTCCCGCTGGCGGCCATCTTGGATGAGGTACGGATCTGTCGGATACCTTTTTTGAAAGGAACCATCTAAGGACCATTGTGACTGAGTTTGGTCTAATTGGACTGGTATTTTCTGAGAAGATCTTTGAATGTCTTTCCCATAGGGTCCGATGTTAAAATTATGTTCCCCGCTGGCAGCCATCTTGGATGAGGTACGGATCTGTCGGATACCTTTTTTGGATTGGACCATCTAAGGACCATTGTTCCTAAGTTTGGTTACAATTGGGCTGGTAGTTTCTGAGAAGAAGATCTTTGAATGTCTTTTCCCATAGGGTCCAATATTAAAACTGTGTTCCCCGCTGGCGGCAAGCTTGGATGAGGTACGGATGTTTGAAGAAAAAACATACCATTGGGACATTTTGGCGGTACTAGGCGACGTGTTTTCATCTCTAATTTTTATTTACTTGCTTTATTTTTTGTTTATATGACTATTGTGAACTCTAATTTTATCCTGTCGATCATCACACACATTTCTGATCACAAATATTAAGGAGGAATATAATAAAAGTGCGATTTTTCATGTTCACTCATACTAAAGTAATATTTGCTTCGATAGTACTAATATCCGGTGTCGTTCCCATACGGTGATAGTACATTCGTGGTAATTTATTTCTGGAATATACAACGAGTAAATAAGAAAAACTCGGTTTATTTCTTACAAATCTTTAAAACTTCACTGAAAACCAGAAAAATGTGAGCAAAGCTCACTAATATCATGCCCCCGCTCAAACGGTGAATTCCAGAGAAAAAAATCTTATCAAATTTTCAAATAATTGTTGCACAATGGCAATATGTACTGAACAATCTGTGAAAGTTTCAGTGCATTTCATCAAGTGGTGTATGAGGAGTTGTCGCCACAAAGTAGGTATGCTATGGCGGATGGACGAACGGACGGACGGACGGACGGACGGACGGAAAGACACCATTATCACTATATACCGCCCGCTAAAGCGAGGGTATAATAAACATGAGAAGAATATTCATTTCACTCATGTGCCACCAGATTTCTGCACCTACATACTACATATATGTATCTCAGCCTTCCCCTACATATTACGTATATGTATCTCAGCTTTTCTGCCCCTACATACTATGTATATGTAACTCAGCCTTTTTTCCTTACATACTGCTTATATTTATTTCATATCCCTTTTGTTGCAAATTATTCAAGTGGTACAATTACTATCACATGGCATACTGTATTCAATCATCCAGCTCAAACAAAACTCTGATCGGGCTGTATCGCTTGAGTGGTCTGTATTGAGACCCGATACATACCGTTGAGGAAATACAGCCCGTTCTGACGTCAGCAGAACGGTAACAAATATTTAGCTGAAGAATAACAATCAATTGTGTTTTTTAAACCTGTCATCCGAGAAAGATAAGAAAAAAAATGAATTAATCTCATATTGTTTTAAATATTAATCAGTTTCAGAAAGTCAGAAATTAGTAACCTCACATTTCATGTCTATGTTTTGAATTTTATTTTTACTTATATTTAAATATTTTCGTAAATTTCCCACAATTAAAAAGGATAAAAACATTAACCTAAAGCGTTTGAATGGTAAATTTGTTCAATGAAATAAAAATAATAGAAACTTGTGTATCTGCTCGGGCTGTAACAAAGTACACGTTCCGTATCGCGGTCCGTAGGCAGTCTGTAAATCCAGATGCAGCCCTGTACATAAGTAACTATTACATAAGTATCTCAGCCTTTCTGCTACATACGACGTAAATGTATCTCAGCCTTTCTGTCACTACATACGACCTACATGTATATGTATCTCAGCCCTTCTGCCCCTACATATGATACTACGTATATGTATCATGTCCTTTCTGTCCCTGCATAGTACAAAATGTACGTATAGAATGTAAAAATGTAAAAAATGCTTTCTGTCCCTGCATAGTACTGCCCCTACATACTACGTATATGTATCATGTCCTTTCTGTCCCTGCATAGTACGTATATGTATCTTAGCCTTTTTGTCCCTATATACTAATTGTATGTATCTCAGCCTTTCTTTCCTACATACTCGGCCTTTCTGCCACTACATACGACGTATATTTAGATATAAAAGAGAATTCTTCCAATACAAGGACTTTCTAAGCAGTAGTTTATTCATTACCAGAAAACTACTCCTCCAATGATTGAGGAGAAACGCTTTAAATTAAGGCTACGTAAATTCTATGTTCGACATCAGGGGCTGATTGACCAAATATGATGTAACTATCTCGCAACTTTCGACTGACATTTTTACATTCTAACTAGATATAGCATCGAGCCTTTTGATCTGAACTTTCGAACTTGATTTGTTCTTGACTTTTGACATGGCAGACTGGTGGTACATGCACAGCAGGAGACGCTAACTCTGTAAACACACCCGGTCTCACTCCATAAGGATTTCATGTGCATATATCCATCTAATTTCCCATACCTGTATCTGTAAAATGAAAAATGAGACTTCAATGTTGGTATACTACGCTTCCTTGTATTTTTCAGAGTATATTTTCCCCAGGTCAAAATTAATAATATTTGAAAGAAAGATTTTCATAGCGAAATTACTGAAGGAATTAGAAATTCAATGGCCAAATCTGAATCACTCACCTGGCAAAATGCTTCTAGACAAAGCCTATAAACATGTGCCTATGAAAAAAATAAACAGTTATTACATATGTAGAGCTCATTACACATACACAAAAAAATTTGGTACAAAACTAAACAACTATTTCAGACCCCCTTAAGCATATAAAAAGAAATACCAAGGTAAACAGAAAAAAGAAAAAAAAGAAGAAATATAGAATCCACAACTGCATCGAGTGAGAAACGACATTTCTTCACTAGAGATAGTTAAATTTTCAAATATTTTAAACGCGAGGCTTGCCGAGCGTTTAAAATATTTGAAAATTTAACTATCGAGAGTGTAGAAATGTCGTCTCTCACGAGATACGGTTGTGGATTTTATTTCTCTAATGATTTCATTTAGATTTGGACAAGAAATTGACCCCCCTTGTCCAACAATCTGAAATAAATGTGTTTGATGAGCGTGACGTCATCAGGCATGGTCGCCTTTTTTCATGTCGTCACAATGGTCAAGTTGGAAAACGGCAAACATATTTGACGTTATAATCAAATTTCATCCAATCACTTGCCGAGAACAACATTCTCTCTAGAGAGGAGTACAGTATTTCTCCAACTGTTCGAGAAACGTGAAAACAGGACAAAAATTAGAGAAAAGGAAGTTCAGCTTCCTCTTAAATAATGGAAGGATATGGAGTAAATGAGCAAAGTCTCTACAAATACATGGAAAAACTTCAGCTTACTCTTTGCTATGTATTACTTTTGTCGAATACTTATTAGAAAGTAAATGCTATGACCACGTCCGAGAGATTATCTAGTTTTGAACTTAAACGTTACTTTAAGTAGAGACATTGTGTTTATTTGTCTGTTTCTGGCAATTTTTTCTCTTGGTTCAGGTCATTTTATAATTCAAATTAGTAGTGTCGCTTGCGTAATAATGCAAAAAAAAAAATGTTCCGTCGAACAGAATGTGGGCATTCAAAGGATACCAAACTCTATTACACCGCAAAGGCCCCCATACTGATACTCCATGCCAAATTACAGAATTACAAAAACAGGATAAAAGTAAACACCTTCAATGGCCGGGAACTACAATCACATGCCATAATTTACATGCATGTACAAGCGAACTGCACTACAAAAACAATAATGAAAACAAAAGACAACATAAATAACGATAGGAGCTCGAGTGGTATGGTTAAACCGGTTTATGGGTATCTAAACCTCCCCTTTCTCTATCCCGTTTCCCTAGAAGCTAGGGAAAAATTTGACAGAAATTTTCAAAAAGTGAAAAGTATCTTAAGTTCTGTCAAATAGGAAGTGGGCATTCGATAGATCCAAAAATCTCTTATACGGTATATGTCCCAATACTGATACCCCATGCGAAATTGCGGAAGGTTGGGGTATGTGGTTCCTTAGAAAGATGCGACAGAAATTTTTGACGATGCCGATGGATAGTGATTCCTATGTGTCGACACTGCGTGAACGCAGTCGACACGATAATGTGACGGAAGGTTTATGACGGTTAGACTGCCTGAATGACGCTGCTTACTGGCAAAGCAGTTTTTGTTTAAAATCCCTACGCAATAGTTTTGTCAAATGGTAGTTAATTCTTTTGATTCTTACGATCTGCACAATAAATTTAAGAAAAAAGACAAAACAGTCACGGTGAGGAAACTTTCATATAATTGCGTTTAAGTTGTTGAAATTTCTATTTTCTATTCTTAATTTAATTCAAAGACGTAGAAATCTGCTGTCTTGAATATATTTAAGTTATATTCAAGGAAGAAGCTTTGAAATGCTTCTCCAGCTCGAATGGGCTACTTAATCTCGATCTTAATTTTCATAGATGTCTAATTGACCCAGTAAAGCTGTTTCAAAATGAGTATTTGATAATTCCCCACAGATATTAGATTTTTATTTGGCTGCATGCAATGTTTAGAACATCAGACATTGAACAGTTTGCATTGACGCCAAAATAGATGAAGTTCACCACTGAGAAACAAGAGGCTCTCAAAAGCCTGTATCGCTCACCTGGACCATGGCTGACATAGATAAAAGGCATTTCCAAAAGGAAAAACAAAACATAGAATTTAGCAGAATACTTTTTTTTCTAAAATTACAGTATTCTTGTTTGGTTTCGATGGCAACCGAAAAATCCACCATCCATTACAACCCATAACAGAACATTCAAAAAAAATTTGGGCAGGGGTTCCCCTATAATCAAGGTAATACATAATGCTAAAATTGAAACTTTCAGACCACAATTCAAATAAAAATTCAAAAAATTTGGGCAGAGGTTCCCCTTAAAATCAATTGGGCAAATGTAGAAACTATGTTCCAGATGGTGGCCATCTTGGATGAGGTATGGACCTGCCAGATACATTTTTTGGATGGGACCACCTAAGAACCATTGTGGCTTAGTTTGGTTCTAATTGGACCAGTAGTTTCTGGGAAAAAGATCTTTGAATGTATATTCCATAGGGTTCAATGTTAAAACTATTTTCCCGCTGGTGGCCAGCTTGGATGAGGTACAGACCTGCAAGATACTTTTTTTTGGAAAGGACCATCTAAGGGCCATTGTGACTAAGTTTGGTTCTATTTGGACTTGTAGTTTCTGAGAAGAAGATCTTTGAATGTCTTTTCCATAGGGTCCAATGTTAAAACTTTGTTCCCGCTGGCGGCCATCTTGGATGAGGTACATACATGCAAGATAACTTTTTTGGATGGGACCATCTAAGGACCATTAAGGCTTAGTTTAGTTTTAATTTGACAAGTAGTTTCTGAGAAGATCTTTGAATGTATTTACCATAGGGTCCAATGTTAAAACTATGTTCCCCGCTGGCAGCCATCTTGGATGAGGTATGGACCTGCCGGATAACTTTTTTGGAAGGGACCATCTAAGGACCATTGTGTCTAAGTTTGGTTATAATTGGACTGGTAGTTTCTGAGAAGATCTTTGAATGTCTTTTCCATAGGCTCCAATGTTAAAACTATGTTCCCCGCTGGCGGCCATCTTGGATTAGATACGGACCTGTTGGATACCTTTTTTGGAAGGGACCATCTAAGAACCATTGTGTCCAAGTTTGGTTATAATTGGACTGGTAGTTTCTGAGAAGATCTTTGAATGTCTTTCCCATAGGGTCCAATGTTAAAACTATGTTCCCCGCTGTCGGCCATCTTGGATTAGGTACGGATCTGTCGGATACCTTTTTTGGAAGGACTATCTAAGGACCATTGTGTCTAAGTTGGGTTATAATTGGACTAGTAGTTTCTGAGAAGAACATCTTTGAATGTCTTTTCCATAGGGTCCAATGTTAAAACTATGTTCCCGCTGGCGGCCATCTTGGATTAGATACGGACCTGTTGGATACCTTTTTTGGAAGGGACCATCTAAGGACCATTGTGTCCAAGTTTGGTTATAATTTTACTGGTAGTTTCTGAGAAGAACATCTTTGAATGTCTTTTCCATAGGGTCAAATGTTAAAACTATGTTCCCGCTGGCGGCCATCTTGGATTAGGTACGGACCTGTCGGATACCTCTTTTCGGAAGGGACCATCTAAGGACCATTGTGTCTAAGTTTGGTTATAATTGGACTGGTAGTTTCTAAGAAGAAGGTCTTTGAATGTCTTTCCCATAGGGTCCAATGTTAAAACTATGTTCCCCGCTGGCGGCCATCTTGGATTAGTAACGGACTTGTCGGATACCTTTTTTGGAAGGGACCATCTAAGGACCATTGTGATTAAGTTTGATTATAATTGGACAGGTACGGTAGTTTCTGAGAAGAAGATCTTTGAATGTAATTTCCATAGGGTCCAATGTTAAAACTATGTTCCCCGCTGGCGGCCATCTTGGATTAGATACGGACCTGTCGGATACCTTTTTTGGAAGGGACCATCTAAGGACCATTGTGTCCAAGTTTGGTTATAATTGGACTGGTAATTTCTGAGAAGAAGATCTTTGAATGTCTTTCCCATAGGGTCCAATGTTAAAACTATGTTCCCCGCTGGCGGCCATCTTGGATTAGGTACGGACTTGCCGGATACCTTTTTTGGAAGGGACCATCTAAGGACCATTGTTACTAAGTTTGGTTATAATTGGACCGGTAGTTTCTGAGAAGAAGATCTTTGAATGTCTTTTCCATAGGGTTCAATGTTAAAACTATGTTCCCCGCTGGCGGCCATCTTGGATTAGGTACGGACATGTCGGATACCGTTTTTGAAGAGGACCACCCAAGGACCATTGTGACCAAGTTTGGTTCCAATTGGCCCAGTAGTTTCAGAAGAGAAGATCTTTGAATGAAAAGTTTACGACGGACGGACGGACGGACGCCGGACGCCAAGTGATGGCAAAAGCTCACCCTGGCATAGCCAGGTGAGCTAAAAAGAAATTCTTATATTTTTACGCGTCATTTAAATACTTTTAAATATGCCATCTATACATTTCAGTTTTGGTGTACTTTTTCTCGAGAAAATTTCTCATTTGGAAACTCTTTCATACCTTCATATTTTAATTTGGCATTTCATATTTTTGTAATTCTAAAATGTTATTCTAACCAACTGTTTATTTTGCCCTCATCTCATGATTTGATTATGCCAAGTTCTCTTGCTATTGACTCGATGAGTGCCCTGTGGTTGCTTATTTGTTGTGATTGTCTTCTGTTGGTTTTTTTTTGTCGGGCAACGGATGACAGTGGTTGTAAGAACACTTTGCTTTGTTGACGATACCCCATCCATGACATGAAAAACATGGATGTAGCGTTGCTCGACATCCAGCAATGAATTTAGTCCTATAATATAAGCATTCGTAGGTTCATATCGTTTACATTCAACGTTTTCATCGGACTTTTGCATTTTTTCTAACTGCCGAACCAAAAGTCCGATGAAAACGTTGAATGTAAACGATATGAACCTACGAAGGCTTATATTATAGAACTAGCAATGAATTCCGCTTAAACCATAGTCCTATAATATAAGCCTTCGTAGGTTCATATCGATTACATTCAACGTTTTCATCGGACTTTTGCAAAAGTCCGATGAAAATGTTGAATGTAAACGATATGAACCTACGAAGGCTTATATTATAGGACTACTTAAACCAGTGCTAGGGGCCGTCCTGAACTTACTGTGATGTATGACTAAGGATCATTGTAGAAGGCCTCATTGTGACTTCAAAGATGAAGAACAACAATAAAAGCATTGTTTCATATCTTGTTTTTATCATGCATTTGTAGAAACTTTGTTTCATGTGCACTTACCCCATATCGCTTCATTGATTGTTTGGATACTTCTGATTTGCTATTCACTTTTGCTCTATAACCATTTGAATGTTGTTTTGTCTTCCCATAATTAGCAGAGTTGCAACAAACTTCACTCGACTTATGGTTTATTAAAAAACAGTGATGCAGGCGGATGGGCGGATCATATCTATTTCAGTTTGTTATTGCAATACAAATTATATTTTACAGCTGAATGTTTATATAATTAAAAACTAGATGGAATTAGGATTTGAGCAATATCAGAGCGAACACTTTAGACTGTATCATGTTTGAAATTTAAAACAGGAGATAAAGCATAAAATCACTTGGTTAAAACATATTTATTTAGATAAACATACTTAAATATACATATAGACAAATAAACTTCTGGATTCAGAAACAAGCTTATGAAAGCTTATACTAATCTGTCTCCAAATTACAATTGACAGACATCTTAAGTATATACTGCTGCATAAAAGGTTATATTGATAAACACATATACATAAAAACAGTAATGGTGGATTACATGATACCCCGCCACGTTTCACAAAATTTCGAAGTATCAAGTGGCATAACTCCAGAACCCCTTGGACCTCTGAACCCATATTCGATTTCGACATGAGTTTTGTGGTGAACAAGCTACATACCAAGTTTGAAGACTGTATGTTATTCCGTTCAAAAGTTAACAGTCGGAAACCTTCGGGGGACGGACGGACGGACGGACGGACGGACTCACGACTGAGGGTATCACATAATACCACGCCATTACGTGTGGCGGGGTATAAAAATCTTGTAGAAATACAAAAACGTGAGAAAAGGAAGAAATGCAGAGAAAAATACAAGTTATGTAATTATAAACCTCTTACTTTTTAAAATATACTTTTGAACTGTAAGAAAAATATTTATGTTTGTTTCTAAATTCAAACCCTCAGAACCAAATAATAAAAGGTCTATGTTTATGGGTACATGACAATCAATTGTACTAATAGTTTCATTTCGTAAACGAGAATATTTCAGGCAATGCAATAGAGTAAAAAATGAGAAGACGACTCGACTTGACCACATATACAATTAAGAGAGTCCACCAAATTCCGCCTGAATATTAAGTGTTCGTTTAATGAACTACAGTTCATACGCAATCTGGTGTGTAGTATTTGTCCCATTCTAGTGCCTATGTAAAAATACTTCGGACATTCACGTTTACTAATTAACTTATTTTTGAATATATTTAAAGATTTACTTTCTTGCACTTCTTTTGGAAGTTTGATCCACAATCTAATTGACATAGGAAGGAAATAATTGGAGTAAAAATTTGTTTTTGTTCGGATTTCCGAGATATTATTTGCTTGACGTGTGAAATGGCCATGCACGGAGGCAACTGTATTTGGTAACAAGATAAAGAAATGAAGGTGTAAGTTTATTTATAATTTTATATAATAAAACCAATCTATGTATTTCTCACTTGTTTGGTATGACTTAATTACAAAAATTACTGAACAAGTTGTATTGTTTATGCAGAAATATTCCTTTCAGTGATATCTTTTCATAGACATGGTATGATTTCAGTTGTATGTATTACCTATATTCAGAAAAAAATTTCGCCATGCGAATTTTTTTTTTTTTTTTTTTGAAAGGTGGACTGATATGGGTTGTAGTGGTACCTTCCGTTTTCATGGAAACAAAACAGGAAAAAGATATTCAAGAAAACTAGCGCCTCAGAGACTGAACCTGTTACTCTCACCTGACAATGTCAATGCCGATGACCAAAAACGATTTTTTTTAAATTGGTCTTACGTTTAGCTACGTTCTTCGCTGGCAGCCATAATTTTTGTCAAATCCAATTGAAATGAGTAATCTTTGTAAAGGATATTTCATACATTATTCCAATAGTTAAGTTAAAATTTACTTCCATGGTTTAGAGTAATGTAATGTAAGGAAAATGATGATTTCGAATAGGGTTTACTGTTAAACTATGTTCAGTGCTGGCGGCCATGTTTTTCATCGGATTGGAATAAAACGAGCAATCTTTGTAAATGACCTCCCATACATAATTCCTGTATAGTTAGTTGAATTAACTACAGTGGTTTCTGAGAAGAAGCTGAAAATTTCATTTTCCCATAGATCCAATGTTACAACTAAGTTCCGCGCAGAAGGCCATGTTTTGTCGGGTCAGAACGAAATGGGCAATCTTTGTAAAAGATCTCCCGTAAATTATTCCTGTAAAGTTTGTTTGAATTTGCTTCTTTTGGTTTCGGGGGAGAAGATCAAAATCCAAGATCTTTCCAATGGATCCACCTAAAGCAATCATTTTTTATAGTTTGATTTTTTAATATTTTGTATTATAATTTTGAAAATTGCCCAAAGACCATAAATTCTGGACTTCAGAAATTATATCAGAAATGAATCTTGGATAATTTTTTAAACAGAGGCTGTTTTAATGAAATGCAGAGGAAAACTTAACTTTTTGCAATACTTTTGGCACATTACTGTATTTTGACTTGGCAACACTATTTTTTTCTTAAGTAAGAAGAGTGAGCTTCATCTATTAGTTCTTAATTTGTATTTTATCTCTAGTAGTTAGTTTGAAATCTCAAAGGTAATTTTGCCTATACAGCGTTTAATATATTCAGGGTTGTCGGACAACTGACACTATCGAAACTCGTTATTCAATTTTATCTATGTTTCGGGGTAGCAATTTAAGAGATATTTTCAAGTGGGCCACCAAGGGAATTTTGTGACCACATTTGTCTCAAACTGTGCCAGTAGTTCTTGTAAGAGTCAAAACAGTTTAATTTAGAACTAATCGAGTCATTTCTAATTTAGAGGCAACACATTTATTCCCACAACTTCAATCAAACAACAGCAGTCGCCTTGAATAAAGGACAAGCACCTAGATATGACTTAAAATATCTGTATAAAATGCACACAACAAAGGACAAAGTGAGAAGAAAGTACATGTAGTATATTTTTATTTTATTTTGTCTTATGATTAAAGTCTTACATTTGTCAACGATTTTGCGTTAGTTCTATTTCAACAGACAAACAATTCTTTTAACAATTAATTGCATATATAAGATGGAAATGCAGCGAGTATAGCTTACTAAATGATACTGCCCCCATATTAGATATATGAATGGCAAAGCCAAAGTTAAGCTATCGGAAACCCTGATCACTGGTCAGATAAATTCTGAAATAGGTGTTGCAACATGAAATGTCATGATAAATATTCTCCGAGATTTTCATCAAACGTCATTCATTGGTTTGGGAAGAGTTGCTGATTGCATACAGGTACCACTACCCTTTTAATGACTGGCCAAGTCTATGTTTTGCTAAGGGAAACCAAAAAATATAGCAAGATCGAAATTTAAAAGAGGAAGTGCCCTGTGTCATCATGTGATACAAGGTTCTCTCAAAGTTTGGTGGAATACAATTCATTGGTTTATAAGGAATTGCAAATGGCAAACTATATTACCTCCTGGTGACAATGATTGGTCAAGTCAATATTTGACTATTAGAAACCAAAAAAAAAAAAACCAAACTTAAATCAGAGTTGCCATATGGAATCATGTGATTAAGTTTCTACGAAAGTTTCATGAAATTCCATTCATTGGTATAGAAGTAGTTGTTGATGGCATACAAGTTACCCCTCACTAATGACATTGAATGGTAAAGTCCATTTTGCTAAATATAGCCCAAAATAATTGACTAGATCAAAGTAAACAATAAAGGGCTACGCCAAGCGCAGCATGATACGACCGCAGCATGTCGACCACTGAAATTTCAACAAAAGTAGTTTAAAGTGAATGTGGACACAGTAAAGAGCTTGACACAATAATTAGATGGACACAAAAAGAAGCTAGACACAGTTATTAACTAGAAACAAAATAGGGAAAAAACCCTTTTGATTACTTACTGATAAAAAACCGTAAGAGCTATGCAAAATATGTACTATCAACTAAAACTTTACATCCATAGAAATTCAAAGAAAAAAATCCATCGAAATCTGATGAAAAATAAAGACATGACACATTTAGAAAAATTGCAATTTTGGCCACTTTGACCCCTTGTAGCTCCGAAACAGTAAGAGCTACAAAAAATCCGTTGACATACTGCTGAAAGCTTAGATCACGAGGAATCCAAAGAAAAAAATCCCATCGAAATCCGATGAAAAATACAGATTTGACATCATTTTTGGCCCCTTTGACCCCTTGTAGCTCGGAAACGGTAAGACCTA
>MJUU01038736.1:144984-161431 GCA_002080025.1 Modiolus philippinarum | reverse complement strand
TAAGACACATATGATGCCCCCGCAAACTATATTTTGACTGTGTACTCTACATGCAAAATCGCCAAAAAAATATATATAAATACGACTAAGTTCACCATTGTAAATTTTTTCAGAAAATTCCCCAAAATAAAAATCAATATCAAAAGGCACATCTTCAATATATATAACAATGATCTGTAAAATGAAAAGTTCCCACCATAATAACTGTAGGAGGGGGTGCCTGGGCAAACTGTGTACCCTCTATGTAAAATTCATTAAAAAAGATGACTAAGTTCAACAATGTATATTTTTTAGAAAAATACACCAAAATCCAAATAAATACAAAAAGGCATATCTTCAATATATGTACAAATCATCTGTAAAATGAAAACTTTCTGCCATAAAAACTGTAGGAGATCTTGGCCGGAGAAACTGTGTACCCTCTATGAGAAAATCACAAAAAAACGACTAAGTTCAACAATGTTTATTTTTTTTTTAACAATGGACCAATATCAAAATCAATACCAAAAGGCACATCTACAATATATGCCAAAATGATCTGTAAAATAAAAACTTTCTACCAAAAAACTGTAGGAGAAACAGCCCGGACAAACTGTACCCTCTATGTCAAATTCATTAAAAAAATGACTAAGTTCAACAATGTATATTTTCCGGAAAAAACAGACCAATATCAAAATCAATACCAAAAGGCACATCTACAATATATGCCTAAATGATATGCGAAATAAAACTTCCTACCATACAAACTGTAGGAGATCTAGGCCGGACAAACTGTGTACCCTGTATGAGAAAATAGCAAAAAAAAACGACTAAGTTCAACAACGTATATTTTTCGGAAAAATGGACCAATATCAAAATCAATACCAAAAGGCACATCTACAATATCTGCCCAAATGATCTGCAAAATAAAATTTTCCTACCATAAAAACTGTAAGAGAAACAGCCCGGACAAACTATGTACCCTACTGCAGACGGACGGACAAACGGACGGACGGACGGACAAGGGTAAAACAATATGCCCCCCGACTTATCGTCGCGGTAGCATAAAAAGTCAAAAATTATACTTATTCTAGAAAAAAGAAAAACGTGGTAAGGTGGGAAAAAATAGTCAATAGAATTGTGAAATTAAATAAATGTACCGCTTTGATGTTTCAGGACATTTTTTATCATTCAATTTAAATAACTAACAATGGAAGGATACAGAGTCAATGCACATGTTACAAAGTTATCTACCACAAGAAACTGAATTATGCATTTGATGCTTTTTTAAAGATTGCAAAAACACCTATTAATATACACAATAAATCGGTTTTTTTTTTGTTTTTTTTTATTTAATTCCTATGTTTTTAGTTAAATATTTTAACTTCCTGCAATATATTTCTGATGTAATCAAAATATTAAGTTACAATTAATTTGACAGTGTAAAATTACAGAAGTTGTGGTAAATACTAAAGCTCCAATATTCTTTATCTATATTCTTATTATCTGATCAAATTATATATATTATTTCCAGTCTATCTTTTGCAATCAATCTTTTTACTTTGCTTTATTTAATGAAAAATGTTATACAAAAGACTATGCTGATCTCCAATTTTGGAAAGCTGAATTTAAGTCCAATGTTGGTCTTCATTCCTTCATTCCAGTAATTGTCGTTATTTTAAAAAAAATTATTAAACTTCTATTTTATGTACTGATTGCAACACAGATCTGGGTTCTAGTTTGGAACTCTCATATAAACAAACATGTAGGGAAAAAATCGGTAAAATTGATATTTTTCCAAAATTTTCTGACTAAGTAGGAAAAATGAAAGGATATGGAGTGAGTGTACATGTGACAAAAACGCACACGATACATAGAAAACTCCAGTTAATCAAGGACAGGGCTTTTATTCCTGTCTACATCTAAGGCCTATTTATCAGTGCACCAAAATTAAAATTTAACTTGATCTGTTATTCATGTTGGTAGACTCATATACCCGATATATGCTCAATACTTGTTACTGTATAGGGAAAAATCTGAAAACCGAGTCCAATCCTGTTGCTGCCTTCATCAATGACGGTAGGGTACTAATAATTTTGTACTGGTGTAAATATTCGTGAATAAAGTAAAAATATAAATGCCTTTTAGCTGAGGAGGTTTAGACTGCCATTTTTTTTCGAATACGATACACCGTGAATAAAAAGATCTTAACTCAATTTTCCTTAATGATTTTCATTTCTCTGTATTGAATTATCTTTAATTTTCTTTAATTTTTCGTGTTTTTCAGTATTTTATTTTTCAAAAATTGTAAATAAAATTTAGAGGTCGACGTTCATTTAGCGCAAAAACTAAAGCTTAAGTTTTGTCCGAACTGTGATTCAAGGATCATTTCTTAATACAGGGATGATCATTTCTTAATACAGGGATGATCATTTCTTTATACTGTCTACGACTTTTCAATAACAATTACTGTTAGTTGCTACCGGGAACCACGGCAACGGAAGGAAAGGCAAGGCACGCCATAAAAATGGTTTAACCCACCATTTCTTTTGAAAGTTAGAGTCATTGCGATGGACACTTTTCCCGGGGTTTTTGTACCTGCTGTATATTTTTGCCTCTTGGACTTTTGCTCTTGAAAGTTTATTTATTTCCCCAATTACAATGAAAGGGAATATAGGATTATATAGAAAAATAAAAGCGAAAGGAATAGCATTAGTCTTTTAAAGTTTTTTTTTTTATAAATCATTGGCTATTTGTTCTTTATCAGTTTTTAAACATTTTTGAGTTTATGGTCTTCCAAACGTTTAGATTTATCTGCACTGAAGAGACATAAGTTGTCGAAATGCGCATATGCAGAAATTAAAATCACAGTAACTTCGGTATTACGTTATTATAGTTATAAACATTATTGCTGAAAGTTAAAATCTGTAAAATGTCAATTATGTGATATAAAATTATTTTATCGAATGGGATACCGTCTTTAAACATCAAAAGATTCACTGTATAAAAATATTTTTGAGCAAGTTTAAAAACGAAATCAATAAATTATTTGACACAAAAATAATTTGCTTCATACCCTGACGGAAGATAATAAAAGATGATTGACAACTAGCCTTAAAATATATAAACTAAAAAAATATGAATAACCAGGCGCAAAGTCATTTAAGAGAGGAACATATACGTGTATTTAAATATACCTTTAATAATTTCAGCATTATCATGATTCGCCTCTCTTTTTCGCTTTGACATGCCAAATGTAATGAGGTATTACCATCACTGTTTTGTCTATTAGCCTAGAATCCAATAAAACATTAAATAAAAGACTAACACTAACTAAAATAACTGATATTTATACCCAAGGATACACTTACTTTAAAATCAACAAAAGCAAGTTATGTTTCACAAAATTTGCAAACTGGATAATACAAAGCATGCAGACATACAATGATATCTTAAATTTGTAGGAAATCTAAAAAAATTGAAAACAAGTCGTTGCATTTGATTTAGGTTATGGTTTTATAATAATTCCTTAAAATATATTTGTCTGTAATCAGTTCTTAACTTGTAGATGAAAAGGCTGAAAATGTTCCCAGTAGAACACTGAAAAATGAACTTTCGTTTTAAAACAGGTGTAAAGGCCCTCTCACAATATGACGTTCTAGCAAGCATGTGTCAACGGTAGCGAACGTTGGCACACGCTGAAAAAACTGAAGAAATTCTACGGTTGGACGCATTCAAAACGTCAAACTTACGTTCTACAACGAACGGAAAAGTTACCAATAACTTGTGTGCAACCCTAACCAAACGTGTACCAGCGCATTGCGACGTTCCAAAAGCGTTTCACTGGCTTTATTGGCGTATTTCGAGCGCATACATAACGGTTGTCTAGCATACATTGAACGTCTGTGCAGTGACGTATTCCGAATGCATTCATACCGATCGTCTGGCATACATAGAACTTCTTTCAGTTTGGTGCTGAAATAAAGCAGTAATTAACATTTCCTTGGAATTTTCCCTTGTTCTTAAACCACTGTTATTATAATAAAATACTGGCTATTACGCTGCTCGTTAGGCACAAGGACGCTCCACTTGCGTTTTTACACGTTCGAAACAATGTTCGAGGTACTACTACATATCGCACACAACGTGTATATAATATATTTCTTGCGTTCGTCTAACGTGTAAATTGACTGTTAGAAGAAAAATTGAATTTTTATTTTACCGAGATTTAAAACACGAGTACATTTTCGCATAGCTTATCAACAAAACGTTGGCGAACAATGTGAAATTTTGAGCATTCAACGTGTATCAAGGCACGCCAACATTTGTCGACTTGTTTGTATCGTGTTGAGATAGTGTCGCTTATACATCACATATCAGCGTGTACGAAAATATTTCACAAGTCGTCATACGATGATGCTGTGTGCTATAGTGTGAAAGGGTATACTTCAAAATAATTTACGAGTGCCTCATATCGATAAACTCAATTTACGGAACTTCCAGCCATATAGATATAAGCCTTGATCGGTAAATTGAATGCTAACATGTAAGTTGTAAAACATGCTTTTGAAATTATGGATTTCCTTTGTTTGGGTTCTAGTGCTGCTGATGAGGAATTAATTTCCGAAATGGCCATACAGCTCATTAATTATTGCAGTTGGAGCTAACATATGTGTTATGGTCTCATGTTCATTTACTCCATATCCTTTCGTAAAATATTTTGGATTATTAATAAATATCGAAGAACAAATTTGACGACACTTTCGATAAACCTTTTCGGGGCCATCTAGGGCTTACTATATGGTGTGAGGTTCCTAACTGTGTTGAAGACCATATGGTGACCCCTAGATGTTTTGTTTTTTGTCGTTTTAACCTAGATATGGGATGTTGTCTCCTTGACATTTACCCCATTTCCTTTCTTTTTCATATGAACAAACCCGTAGTATATTAATTCTGATAAACTTCAAAAAGAGATTCTTTATTCTAATCATTTACCTGAGAGCCATTCATTAATAATGTTTCCACCAAGTCGGCCTTTCCAGCAAACACAGCAAAATGCAACGGTGTGTTACTGTAAATAAAATAATATTCCTGGAGGCAATGATTAATTCTGGCTGATAAAGTGTAGTCAAATATCTAAAATTTGCTAAAACTGTTTAGATAATTAATGAGCTGATATGCAAGTTTTCCGTAAATAGGTTATTGTTCACCTCTAGTTGAAGACCTTCAGGCGACATCAAGATGAAGACAGGAATAAAAGCCCTGTCCTTGATAAACTGGATTTTTCTATGTATCGTGTGCGTTTTTGTCACATCTACATTCACTCCATATCCTTTCATTTTCCTCATGTAATAAACAATAAAAATGATAAAGATTAAATGCACATGAGACAAAGTCTCTGGTAGAATAAAGCAAAGGAACAAGAAACAACGCTTTTATTGTTGTTCTTTATCTTGAAGTCACCATGAGGCCTTGAACAATGAGCTTTGTTCATACCTCATAGTAAGTTAAAGACGGCCTTCAACAATGGTTTGAGCTACGTGTGTTGACGTTGCGTTCATGAATTTGTGTAAGAACATTGAAACACGCTGAAAAATTGAAGAAATTTTCTTGATCGACGCATTCATCACGTCAGACTAACGACCTTTAACGCACGGAAAACTTGACCATAACTTGTGTGCAACGCTCAGAAAACTTGTAACAGCGTATGGCAACGTCTCAATGGCGTTTCACTGGCGCATTCTGAATGCACACAAAACGGTCGTCTAGACTACATTGAACGTTTGTGTAGCGTTTTGACGATCTTTGTCAGATCAGTTTGAAATTTTTCATCCCAATAAAAAACATCGATAGAAATACCATATTAGAAAACGACGGAATTGCAGGTGGTGGTAGGTCCTCAAAAAATCCCAGAATTAATTTTAAAAAACACACATTTGTTTGATGCTGAAACAATGCAGTGACTTATTTTCTGTGGAATTATCCTTTGTTCTTTAAACATAACTTTTATAATAAAACATTGGTTAAAACGTTACTCATCAGTTATAATAACGCTGGGTTTGCGTTCCTTTACACGTATAAAACAACGTTGAAGCAACTACTACATTTGACACACAAATTGTGTTTAACAGTTTAACATACTTCTGGCCTTCATCTAACGTGTGCACAACTTATCAGCAAAATATCAGCGTTTGCGAACGTAGTGACATTTTTAGCATGTTCAGAATTATCCGACGCACGTAACATTCAGGAACGTACATTAGTCTGTGCCAGCGTGTTAGAAAGTATAAAGAACAATTCGCGAACTTGTATAAGACGCACACCATCAAGTAGGAAAATTTTCTCATTGGTCGGCATATGTTGACGCTGTGCGTTATAGCGTGACAGGGCATAAACTTGCAAATGCAATGAAAATAAGTAAAATGATTGTTTGAACTGAAAAGAACAATTTGTTAAAAGGTGAAAATTGAAAATTTATAAAATTTACAAAAGCTGGAATAAAAATAACAGAAAATCATAGTGTTAACCATAAATAATATATGGTTGCTGGACAAATTCCAAAAACAAAAATACGAGTTCTTTCAAAATTTTGGAATATTTATCCAAACTGACATTTTTTTTGAAGTCTGAAAAGTAAAACTTTAGATTCTTAGTGAAACAAATTCTAACAAGAATAGAATTCCTGGGTCCCCAGCCGCTCAAGCAATATACTAGTACAAAGTACATGTAATTCCAATATTTTCAAACATTCAGGGCTGTTCCAGAATTAAATATGTAGAGATACAAAAAGTATCGGCCAAGGCTGATGTTTGAACTTGACCAAGGTATTAGTGGTATTAACATTTGGTATAAATTTCTTAAAAATCTGTCAAAATTTCTAGCCATGAGAGCGCTTACAAGGTCAATTTTTGGATAAAACGGAGTCGTTATTTTAGTCAAAGTCCCATAACTCGGTCAAAAAGTACCGGCCGAGACTGATTTTCGAATTTGACCAAGTTATTAGTGGTATAAACATTTGGTATTAACTTCATGAAAATCCATAAAAATTTGTAGGCATGAGAGCACTTAGATGGTCAATTATTGAATAAAACGGTGTCGTTATTTTGGTTCCGTAAAAAAATGGACAGAGGCTGATTTCAAAACTCGACCAACGTATTAGTGGTATATCATTTAGTATAAATTTCATGAGAATCCGTCAAAATTTGTAGGCATGAGAGCGCTTCCAAGGTCAATTTTTGGCTAAAACGGTGTCGTTATCTTTGTCAAATTTCCATAACTCCGTCAAAAATTATTGAACGAGGCTAGTTTTCGAACTTGACCAAGGTATTAGTAGTATAAACAATTGGTATAAATTTCATGAGAATCTGAATCACATTAACTTCGGTATTTAGTTATTTGGTATAAATTTCATGGGAATCCGTCAAAATTTGTAGGCATGAGAGCGCTTACAAGGTCGAATTTGGCTAAAAAATTATCGACCGAGGCTGGTTATCGAACTTGACCAAGGTATATATATATATATATATATAATAAACAATTGGTATCAATTTCATGAAAATCTGTCAAAATTTGTAGTCATGATAGCGCATACAGGGTCATTTTTGGATAAAACGGAGTCATTATTTTGTCAGTCACATAACTCCGTCAAAAATTATCAACCGAGGCTGATTTACGTATTTGACCAAGGTATTAGTAGTATAAACAATTGGTATAAATTTCATGAGAATTTGTCAAAATTTGTAGGCATGAGAGCGCTTAAAAGGTCAGTTTTTGGATAAAACGGTGTCGTTATTTTTTGTCAAAGTCCCATAACTCCGTCAAAAATTATCGACAGAGACTGATTTTAAAACTTGACCAAGGTATTAGTGTTATAAAGATTTGGTATAAATTTCATGAAAATCCGTAAAAGTTTGTAGGTATGAGAGCGCTTACAAGAAAGTGTGACGGACGGACGGACGGACTGACACACGGACGCCCGGCATTTCTATGTCCCGCTCCGCGTTGCGGGACAAAAATATGGAAAAAAATTTTATAAATGGTCTTTTTGAAAAAAAAAATATTCAAATTGGAATTTCGGAATTCTGTATTATCAGAATTGTACTGGATATCAACAAAAAGTACAAAAGTATGATGTTTTAAAAAGTATACTAGAAATATTAAGTTTTGTCACTTTTATGAAAAACTTCAAAATTTGGGATCGAAATCGAAATTCAAAAAGCTTATTTTAGGTCTATTAGTTAACTTCCGAAATTAAAAGTCATAGGAGTCCGCATTAAATGCCACCTTTTTCAAAATTGATACCTTGCTGGACTGTCCGTTTGCACCAAGACCATTATCATACAGCCAGAGGCTCATTGCACATCTACAGATATAATATGAAACATTTCTATGTCAAAATTTCAATTTAGGAGTTCGCGCCTAAAAAAAACGTGATGGGCGAACGGGCGAAACCAATAACTTGTGTATGAAAGTACGGGGATAAGAATAGGAACAATTTATATACTGCATACTAAGACAGCGTCTAATAAGTTGTAATTTTACCCTTTTTGGTCTGCTGCGTTGACATCTGCGCTATGGAAGATCAGGGTATCTGCGATATCTTTATTTTCTGAAATAAATGGTAGTATTAATCAACTACAGCAATAAGATTTAGCAAGTGAAATTAATTCTACTTTACTTTTTTTTCATAGAAAATATGAAGGAAAGAAATAATTTCAATAATAACATCAAATCTACCCTAGTGAAATTGAGATTAAAGAGACAACATATATACCGAATTCTGCTTCATACCTCGACCTTTTGTTATACATTGACGAACAAGGACGTTTGAAATCTTGGTTATATGACAAACTAGATGCTTTTGACTTCCCAATTGTGAACTTTCCCTTTCTCAGCAGCAATATACCTATCTGCCCCAGCATTTAGACTGTATATTTCACAATTAATTCGTTACTGTAGAGCTTGTAGTTCATACAGTGACTTGATGGAAAGAGCAAAAGCACTGCCAGTCAGAAGAATGTTCAGCCGTTGTTAATTTCGCCCCTTCAGAAAGTCTATGGCCGTCACCACGACATCATACCTTTTGAATTCTTAAATTAGGCATTGATCTCATCCGAGCTGAGATGAAGAAAGTGGATTGTATGGACTTTTGTTAACTATCCCTTTCATTATATAGGTTATTGGTAAAAAAAAACATATAAACACACCATAAGTGAACATAACATGTTCTAACGGGATAGTAAAATTCAATGCAGAATTTTGTCGTCTTAAATAAAACAGTTTGTATATTGTAAATCCATAGCTATCTGTATCAAAATAATATATTCACTTTTCCTGTATCTATATGCGGACGACAATTTATTTTCAATAAACACTTTTGCATTGAATTCAACAAATCTCAGTTATTTTATGATAACATAGTATAGAGATAAGTTTAACAACATGCAAAGTAAAGAACTGAAGTATCAAAGATTAGATTTTACCGTATGAAAACTGAAGCAACAACAAAAATAATGAATTGAGGATGCATGGTAAAATATAGATCAAACAAAGAGAAACGGCATAATTGACGGAGAAAGAATCAAGCATATAGAACATAATACGACAAAGAAAACAGAACATAATAGAAACGCCACAAAATATTAAGCACTAACAATGTGACCCTGAGTGTCATCAGATGCTCCAAAACAGTAAGTATGACCTGCTAGACATGCGGGCAAGCATCAACTGCTCCACACGTGGCACCCGTGGCACAGCCGCCTAGATTACGATGTTGAAATAAATTCTAAGTAGCTGATTAGTATTGTCATTTTCTAACCCATAGACGAGAAAAATTAAAATATATGATGCATGTTACTTCTGCCTTAGACAACTCTGTCTAAAAGGTGTTTTAGACAATAACAAAGACAAATCTGTATTACACAAGAAGACAAAACTAAATATACAAAACAACACAGAAAACAAAAGCATTTACAGTGTGAAACCCTTCGAGATCGGGATTTCCAAATGTTTTGATTTGATTTTTACTGCTGAAACATAAGTTGTCGAAATGGTAATATTTAGTAATTTGTTATTTCACCACTTAACAAAAATAAAAAATTCAAAAAGTGGAATATAATCGTTGCATTCATTTTTCTAAAATACTACAGAACTAGTTTCCATTTAAGGATTGAATGCATTATTTTGAAGTTTCATTGGGATATGAAAGGGTTGACCAAAGCACATTTTTAATGAAGCGCGGTAGCGCTTCATGTTGAAAATGTGCGCCCGGTCTATCCTTTCATTAGCTGCGGAACCGTGGCTCTATAGGTCCTTTTATTTTTTTTTCTGATTTGGCGGACCATAGAGCTACGGATTTTCCCCTATATAAAACTTGCGATTTTGCGACACGAAACTTTATTTACAGTGTTATAGGTAATTAAATATTGTAAATATTCTATAATGCATTTTATTCATTGTTTTTATTTTGTACGGCCTTAATATTATGTAATTTTGTTTGGCCTAGTTATGTAACTTGTTTACAATAAACAATGGTCAAGGTTATTACACTTTAGAACATATAGAAATTTCTGGAATTTGAATTAAGTTTTTAACACATAGATTTTTCTAGAGGTTTTCCGTACATAATCATTTTAGTCATGTGATAATTAGTTGATTAGAATGTTCTAGTTATGAATTTTCTGGAAATAATAAATGTATATAATTAAGGTAGCAGAAAAGGGTCCAGCCAGTCAGTTTAATAAGTTTATCAAGATTAATGTATTGGAAATCGACATCAATTATTGTGAATCTATTATCAACTATTTAGTGAGGATTATAAGGAATATTCTATTGGACATTTATTGGTGGAATTAAGTGAACTGTTCATTTGGATTATTACTTGGACTTCATTATTGTCAGATAAGTTATATATTGTATTAATTTGTAAAATAATTATTTTTCGTCTGATTAAAAGTTAATTTGAGCCAATTTTGTTTTTCATTATTGCTGGCAATTCATTGGTCATTTCTACCACATAACAACAGGGAAATACATCACGTACATTGAGATTCTATTTTTACAAATTCATCCGCCACGTGAACACGTGGTCAAATGTGTTTCATGGGAATTGCAACTTCATGTTGATATGCCACATGATCGATGTTCACCTATCAAACTGACGGGGTTCAAATGAATATTCATGAAATNATTGAATGCATTATTTTGAAGTTTCATTGGGATATGAAAGGGTTGACCGAAGCACATTTTTAATGAAGCGCGGTAGCGCTTCATGTTGAAAATGTGCGCCCGGTCTACCCTTTCATAGTCCCTATGAAACTTCAAAATAATGCATTCAATTCTTATAATTACATTTTAAACCCGAAATATAAAAAACAACTTTATTTACAGTGTTATAGGTAATTAAATATTGTAAATATTCTATAATGCATTTTATTCATTGTTTTTATTTTGTACGGCCTTAATCTTATGTAATTTGTTTCGCCTAGTTATGTAACTTGTTTACAATAAACAATGGTCAAGGTTATTACACTTTAGAACATATAGAAATTTCTAGAATTTAAATTAAGTTTTTAACACATAGATTTTTCTAGAGGTTTTTCTCACATAATCATTTTAGTCATGTGATAATTAGTTGATTAGAATGTTCTAGTTATGAATTTTCTGGAAATAATAAATGTATATAATTAAGGTAGCAGAAAAGGGTACAGCCGGTCAGTTTAATAAGTTTATCAAGATTAATTAGTTTATACAGGATTGTCACGCACATCTTTTGTATTGGAAATCGACATCAAATATTGTGAATCTATTATCAACTATTTAGTGAGGATTATAAGGAATATTTTATTGGACATTTATTGGTGGAATTAAGTGAACTGTTCATTTGGATTATTACTTGGACTTCATTATTGTCAGATAAGTTATATATTGTATTAATTTGTAAAATAATTATTTTTCGTCTGATTAAAAGTAAATTTGAGCCAATTTTGTTTTTCATTATTGCTGGCAATTCATTGGTCATTTCTACCACATAACAACAGGGAAATACATCACGTACATTGAGATTCTATTTTTACAAATTCATCCGCCACGTGAACACGTGGTCAAATGTGTTTCACGGGAATTGCAACTTCACGTTGATATGCCACATGATCGATGTTCACCTATCAAACTGACGGGGTTCAAATGAATATTCATGAAATGTAATCATTTTAACAACAAATAACGTATTGTTTTCCACAGGATATATGTTTATAAGCTAAATATACATATTAGAAATGAACCCTTTTATATATTTCATGTAATCTAAAAATAAATTTGTTTACATAGATAAAAGATAAGCCTATGATCAAAATTAATTTTCTATATTCAATGTAAATCTTTTTTTTATTTGTTTTAAATTATTTTATCTATCAAATTTTCTTGTAATATATAAATGGTTAGAAACAGAATTATTTACAGGTTAACCTACTAGTTTTGATTTTTTTAAGTCTTAGATTATCATAGTAAAGGTAGATATGTGTAAAACTTTCACTTTGTTCAATAACTTATCTCTTGTGATATGGGTCGTTTGACTATTTGTTTTTCTGTTGGTGTATATATATATATATATATATATATAGCGAGGGGTCTAAAACACAAGATTGTAAATATGACCAATCAATCGTCTTCCATGTTTCATGCATTTATTCCCTCTACAGTATAGGCCTTTTCGAAAAATCAGTTGCCCTCACCTCGGTTTCGGCATTTACATACAATAAAGCGGTTCCGGTTATCAAGCCAACATCTGATCTATGGCTATGAAAGATTTCACACCTCTCCTCCTGAACACAGTCCATAACACTGTTCATATTTGGATTACATACAAGTGTTACTACAATTACAACATCGCGTCCTGGAAAAGTTTTAGTTAGTCAATTGGTGTTGTCGAATGATAACCGGAAGAAAAGGGTGTTCGTACCTCCACTTGACGGGAAACTTCTAATCCAGGAAAGGATAACAACACTTTATGAAAAGGGCTATTTCAACATTCATTTTAATCCTGCCGTTTTATTTCAGCATTCAGTTATCAAATTCTGTGAAAAAAAACTTATCAAACTCTGGTGTAAACTGCTTTTGGAGTGTAAAAAATTCCATTGAAGTTTTAGATAAACTAAAATCAATACAAAGACCGGTTTCGTTTATTGACAGTTATGATTTTTCTACATTTTATACAACCCTTCCACATAAATTGATTAAATCGAAATTGGGACAACTTATTGAATGGTCTTTCAAATTTTCTGGTCTACAATTCATTTGTTGTAATAAAAAAACAAGGACTCTTTTCAAACAGCACTTACAAAAATCATTGTTCCTGGACATGCGATGACATGATTAAGGCACTGAATCTTTTGCTAGACAACATTTTTGGTCGTTTCGGCAACATCGTCTATCAACAGGTCATTGGAATTCCCATAGGTACAAACTGTGCACCTCTCATTGCAGATCTTTTCCTGTTCTGTTACGAACGGGACTTTATGAAAAATATCTGTGTTCGTCTTTTGTCATTTTATTGTTTTTCTTGTGCAGTTCCCTGGTTGATTGTGACATGTGATTGTAATGTTCGGTCATTGTAAGTGTTTCCGGTTATCTTCCCTTCATTAATCCATTTATCAATGTACAAGCATCATTGATACAAGCCATAGTATTGAAGCATTACCTATAATTTGAGTACTTTACACCTCGGTTATCCGTACTCAGTATTTGAATATTCAATCACTAATACCGTAGTATGTAAACACACTTAGTATTCAAACATTTTGTTATCAATGCCTCGGTGTTGATATAATGTTCTTGTCTCATTATTTAAACATTTTTGTAAATTTTGTTAAAAACTAAGGAGTATCTCCCTCATGCAAAGCTTTGTCCTTAGCTGATTTTTGCTTTCCATTTAGATTAGATTTGATTATTTGTTCTCTATCATTTTTTAAACATCTTTGAGTTAATGGTTTTCCAAATGTTTAGATTTTATCTGCACTGACGAGACATAAGTTGTCGAAATGGCCATGTGAAGAAACCAATTCACAGTAACTTCGGTATTTTGTTATCAGTTATCATCCTTGCAATAGTGCTTCAAACATTCAGCTATCAATGCCTCATTACGTCAACAATCTCTAATCCATGCCACAATATTTTCAACATTCACTTGTCCATGTCTCAGTATGAAAAAGAAAGGAAATTGGGTAAATGTCAAGGAGACAACATCCCATCTCCAGGTGAAAACGACCCAAAACAAAGCATCTAGCGGTCACCGTGCGGTCTTCAACACAGTGAGGAACCTAACACCATATAGCAAGCCCTAAATGGTCCCAAAAAGGTAAAAAGTGAATAAATCAATGCAATGGAAACAAACCACATCCAATAACCCGAATATCAAGAAACTAAAATTTTATAAGAAAACAAGGACAAGCCAATGACCAAAATATTCCTGACTTTGAACAGGCGCAAAAATTGCGGTGGGGTTAAACTCGTTTTCTTGGATCCAAACCCTCCCCTATGTATGTTGAATGGCTAAAAAATAAATACACAAAAAGACTCTCTGTAAAAATCAAACTAGAAAAAAGTCCAACTTATCAAGACGAGTACCCTTACAATGAAGTGCATAAGACATGAAGACAATACACACAGGTACTGTCCTGACAAATGCTCGCAGCTACTGACAACTAGCTAAGGACATAATTTCCGTTGACTATGATATCAAGCCTTCTTACATATGAAACTTCAATTGAAATACTTCTAAATAGATTTCGTATAACAACATCAAGAAGAACATGATATTGTGCAATGCAAAATATTGCCAATATGAAAAAATTGTTTAATTTAGTTATGGTGTGAAGCATTTAGGTTCTGATCAATATTTTTGCCAACAAAAACCAGAAGTAAAGATTTAACAACAATGCTGTATGAATAAGTTTGTTCAATGGATTAATAAGTTTGAATTTATGCGCTTTGTAAGTGATATTTCCATAGAAGTTTGTGGAATGCCCTGTTGGATAAGAGCCCTGTAAGTAGAACCAAATTTTCTTACTAAGTCAATGTATCTATAATACAATTTAGAGAATGTTTTTACCAATTATTATATCTAAACCCTTGATGCAGAAGTTTTTTCAGTTAGACAAAGATTTCGGTCGTTGAAGTCAAAAACATCACTACATACTCGTGCATATTGAACAAGTTGTGAAATGTAGACCCCGTAAGAAGGGCTAACGGATGGGAAAAATTAACTATAGGGAAAGAGAAATCATCCCTTTTATCATAAACTTTAGTGATTAACTTTCCTTGATTTATTGATATATCAAGATCAAGAAAAGGAGTATGATCACTGCTGCTATCGGATTTATTTAAAGTACGTTCGGCAGGATAAAATTCGTCTGTAAAATGAGAAAATTTAAAGCCAAAATATCGTCCAAATATCTATATGAATTGTAAAAAATATCCACTAAATGCTGTTTAGAATGGTCTTTTTAAATTTTTGCCATGAATTGTGACTCGTAGCAATAATGAAATAAATCTGCTATGAGAGGTGCACAGTTGGTATCCATGTATTCAGTATGTAAACATTCGGTTATCCATTCCAAAGTATTTTTAACATTCAGTAGTTCATGCTTCAGCATGTAAACTTTCAGTTATCGATTTATTTATTTTCAAAATTCAGTTACTCATGCCAAAGTATTGGTATATTACTTTACCATTCATGCCAATGAGCCAATAATTTCGAATATTATGCAAGTAATAACGTTACCATCACAAATGACAAGCGTTACATTGTTAAAAGACACTAAGCATGTAAAATGCTTCAATCACTGAATGCAAGATTACTTACCATTTAAAATAGCGATAATAAGAGGTGTATAGCCAGTGTCCTTGTCTCGGCAATTTATATTGATATGATCTAACTGGACTCTTATTCGCCCACCAGGCGATGTTGGTGAGGTTGGTGACCTTGGACTTTCCCGGGAAATTCTTCTGATGTCAAAAGTTGGAGTCTCAGGTACAAGTAATTTCTACAGATAGTAAAATATTTAATTCAATCATTATTTGATAAGAAAGCTTTAATACTGATATTTATTTGGAAAGTTTGTGATTTAACCTTAGCAATAATGAGAAAAGCTGTATAATTACATGACCTGAATGTTCTAGAAGAACTACAATAAAAGTGTTGTCCCAATGCTTGGTTGTACCATGTTTTTGTAAAAACTTTGTATCATGTGCATTTACTCCATATTATTTCATTGTGAATACTCATGGTATACGTCCCACGCTTTCAAGGCGCTGCTCAGTGATAACAGATCTTGGCATTTAACAAGATTTTATTACTCAAGAACTGGTCCAGGAAGAACTCTTGTTGCTGTTGAGTTTTGTTTGTTATGCCCCCGCGACGAAAAGTCGGGGGCATATTGTTTTACCCTTGTCCGTCCGTCCGTTCGTTCGT
>MJUU01038736.1:122247-137148 GCA_002080025.1 Modiolus philippinarum | reverse complement strand
ATCAGTTTCACAATTATTATAAATACAAATTGAAAGGCAATGATATTCGGTATGTAGGTTGCTCGTGTGTAGTGCATTTCAAAGACAAGATAACACTTAACACCTACAATGGTTGCAAATTACAATCATATGCCACAATCCACTTGAGAGAACTACATCAGAAAACAAAACAAAACAAAAACAGACAAGAGACAAACATAAATATCGGTAGGAAGCTCTAGGTAGTTTTTCTGGATTGATTTTTATCAGTTTCTGGCATTTTTAAACAATATTTCTATAAAATCGAGGATGAGCAATGTCCTCTATAATAAGCTGTTGCAAGTCACATCATATTTAGATATCAAATGGTCATATCTTCTGTAAATNTTTTTTTTTTTTTGAATCTGTAATCTTGTTGTAAAAGTTTGGAAGGGGTAGTGGTAAGGTTAGGGACCGACCATTTAACTTGAAGGGGGGGGGGTAATGTTTTTTTTTTCTGGACAGAAATTTTTTTCGCGCTTCACGCGAAAAAAATTATTTATTTTTTTTACTAGTATAAACAAAATATTTTTTTGGAAGATAAGCATAATTTTTTGGGGCAGAAAGCCCCCCTTCAGAATTTTTTTTCATCATTTTTGCAGCCAAAATATTTTTTTCACATAAAATCAGCTTCATAATTTTATTTTTCGGAAAAAAAAAACATAGCCCCCCCCCTTTTCAGGTCAAATGTACCATCCCTTACGCCAATTAAAATCGTCATGGGTAGAACAAACGCGTGCGATCGGCTATCCCGAGTTCCTATCGTTGATTGTATTTGTCTTTTATTTTTTTTTATTGTTTTTGTCCTTGTGCAGTTCCCTGGTAGATTATGGCATGTGGCAATTGGAAGTTTTTACTTTTACCTATTCTAGCTACATTAATACATTAATGTAAACCCGTAGGATGGAGCTAGGGGAACGTCGACGTCAAGAAAAGGGAAATTAGTCATAGTGAAATCAAAATTATTCCTTTAAAATTTAGCTTTTATGTCACATGAATAGATGAATATACATGACAGACTACTTTGTAGCTTTTGACTTTGACCTCAATTTCACAGTCTACTGACCAAGGTATTTTTTTTTTTTTTTTTTTTTTTTTTTTTTTTTTTGTAATTTTCAGAGCAAACCTGTTTCTAAATAATTGTAAGCAGTAAGGCCACGGAATGTTTCGTCTCGAGTAGTACACGACTGTTTATCTCGACCTCAATCTTTAGTCATTACATTATGTAAAATGTTTTTTTTTTTACCTTTAACTCAATTTCTCGGTCTTATGACCACTTTTAAGTTCTTTCTAGATAAGGACAGTTTCTCAATAGCCGTAAATGATACAGTAATTATATCTAATTTGAGTGTTTGTCTTGGGTAGGACATGACTATCTTCCACATCACTTTTTACATTGACTTCATTTTCACGGTCTAGTGACAATGATCAGTTTATTTAATTGGATTGTTATCTTATTAACCTTAAGAGGAATATCAATGATATCATTGTCGTGGCTAGTGCCTTTGACCTACATTTCACATTTCATTGACCTTTTTACCGATTATTAAGGTCTTTCCCGACTCCAGTCGGAAAGACCTTATAGTAATTCTTCTGATTATTATTGTT
Source organism: Modiolus philippinarum (assembly GCA_002080025.1). Lineage (NCBI taxonomy): Eukaryota > Metazoa > Mollusca > Bivalvia > Mytilida > Modiolidae > Modiolus > Modiolus philippinarum. The sequence goes on along the minus strand of MJUU01038736.1, from coordinate 135,522 downwards.
AAGGTCTTTCACCACAGTGAAAGACCTTATTGTAATTCTTCGGATTATTATTTTTTTATTCTTTTTCTTCCGCCGCAACCGCTGTCTAAAAACTATGCGACATATCATTTCGACTCTTGGTGTTCAAAACTCAGTCAAGCATATTGAGCTATTTTTAGTAACGGAGTTATCTGCCCGACACCGCAAAACCTTGTTAGCAGATCTCCACCGTAACCGATATCAAAATTCTGAATGGGGGAAAATGTTGGATTCATCCTCAGGATGATTTATCACGCAAAAAAAAATTTTTGGGTCGCGACCCCGGTTACACGTTTTGACCCCTAAATATGTCGATTTCTCAAAATTGTCGGATTTTGATGAAATTTAGTTTCCAGGTAGCTTTTATGGTCCTGGTTACAAAAATATGGTCAAAAAAATTTTTCGTCTGCCATTTTCAAAAATGGCCGCTATTTGAAATTTTGTTATCGCGATAACTCCCAAACGATAAAAAATTTATGAAAACATTATATTGCAAAAATGTTCCTCTCATTGAGATCTACATTTGATTCAAATGAACGAAAACTCTGTGACGAACTGTTTTTGAGTTATAGCCCTTGACGCGTTTCCGTAAATCGGTTTTTTGCGAATAACTTTTAAACGCTTACAGATAATATAGTAAACATATATGTTTAAAGTGATTAGCATGAAAAGACCTTCAATTTGAGTACCAGGTTGAAGGTCATCGGTGACCTTTGACCTTGTTAGCATATAAACTCAATAACCGTAATAGATAGCTGAAAAATTATATCAGCAAAAATGTTCACCATGTCAAGGGCTACATTTGATTCATTTGGACCGAAGTTCTCCGATGACTCCCAGAAGAGTTATTGCCCTTGACGCATTTCAGAAAGCGGTCTTTTGCGTATAACTTTTAATCCTTTACAGATAGTATGGTCATGTAACATATCAAATTAATCAGTACGAAGACCCCTACAACTTGAGTCCAAGGTCAAAGGTCACCTAGGTCACGGGTCAAGGTCATAGCCATTTTTTTTTTATTGTAAAAACAGTCATTTAACCTGTTCGAAATAGAAAATTGAATATATTGGACACAATGTGCATCTCATCAAGAAGATTTCAAACATAAAAAGTAACAAAACATAACATTGACGGGGAAAGACCTTGCAATTGTTCTCTGAACAATTGTCCTTTTAATTATTATTATTCTTCTTCCGTAAGGTCTCTGTACGGAAAACCTTTTGACGTATCATTACGAAACTTCGCGTACTAACTGGAAGTTGAAAATTCTCTTTCGAATTTAGGGTACGGACGAAATTTCTATTTTTAGTAACAGAGTTATCTCCCCGACCCCTGTTTTTGTTGTTAGCAGATAGACTCAGAAACCGTAACCGATATCAAAATCTGAGGTGGGGAAAATGTTTCACTTATCCTCAGGATGATTTATCATGCAAAAAAATTTTTTTGGGTCGCGACCCCGGTTACGCGTTTTTGACCCCTAAATATGCAAATTTTTCAAAGTTGTCGGATTTTGATGAAATTTGGTTTCCAGGTAGCTCTGATGATCCTGATTACAAAAAGGGGGTCAAAAAAATTTTTCTGCCGCCACATTCAAAATGGCCGCCATTCGAAATTTTGTTCTCGCTATATCTCGGAAACGATAAAAAATTTATAAAACCATTATATTGCAAAAATGTTCCTCTCATTGAGATCTAAATTTGATTCAGTTGAATGAAAACTGTGCGACAAACCGTTTTTGAGTTATTGCCCTTGACGCGTTTCGGTAAATCGTTTTTTTTTTGCGAATAACTTTTAAACGCTAACAGATAATATAGTAAACATATATGTTTAAAATGATCAGTATGAAAAGACCTTCAATTTGAGTACCAAGTTGAAGGTCATCGGTGACCTTTGACCTTGACCTTTGACCTCGTTAGCATATAAACTCGGAAACCGTAATAGATGGCTGAAAAAGTATATCAGCAAAAATGTTCATCATGTCAAGGGCTACATTTATCTCATTTGAACCGAAGCTCTCTGATGACTCCCTGAAGAGTTATTGCCCTTGACGCGTTTCAGAAATAGGTTTTTTGCGTATAACTTTTAAACCTTTTCAGATAGTATGGTCATGTAACATATCAAATTAATCAGTAAGAAGAGACCTTCAATTTGATCCCAAGGTCAAAGGTCATCAAGGTCATTGGTCAAGGTCATAGCCAAATTTTAAGTTTTTTTTTATCGTAAAATCTTTAAAACGATTAGAAATGGCTACTTTAATATATTGGAGACAATGTGCGTCTCATCAAGATGATTTTAAACATGTGACATGACAAAACATAACATTAAACACAACATTGATTGGGAAAGACCTTGCAATTGTTCTCTGAACAATTGTCCTTTTAATTGTTCTTAACATTTTGATAGGTGAGTCCAGTGGAGGTGGTTAGAGATCTATAAAGGTCTATACTTGTATATGGGCATCAAACAATATTCAACCTATTATAATTATTGATTCAGATATTGGAAGAATCGCAATATCGTGTGCAACGTCTTTTTAGTTCTTTTCTGCTTGGTTCTTTCAGTTTTTTGTTTTATTATTTACTTTCTGTGTACAGTGGGTTTCTATTATTAAAGAGATAAATGAAATATTAGTTATAATATTTTCACGTTTCTAAATATATAAAGAAATGTAGCTTATCTTGTTAACTAATAGTAATGTACCTTGATGTTGTGATTGAAGTTATGGGGCCACGCAGGGGTTAAAAATTTTTTCAAAACCTTACTGGTCCAGGACTTGTAGCTTGAAGAAATTCACTGGTCCTGACAAAATATCAAGTGGTCCGTACAGACTTGCCCAAATTTTGAAGCAAATGAAGTATGAGGCCATTTTTGTTCACTTTTCCCATAGGGTTACATTATACGGTATTCAGGATTTAAAAGGGTCCAACGCCGCAAAGCGAATGATGTTTGGCCTATACCAAATTTGATATCATTCATAAAATTGAAGAACTTCTACCAGCTTCGTTTTCCTTGACAGCCCACAACATTAAGGTATCAAAATAGATAAGTGAAGAGCGTTCAAAAAACTGGAAAATTCCTACTGTCTTTACCTGGACTTGATACAACTTTCTGGTCAAATATCATGGAGACTTTTTTTATTACAATACATTTGAAGCCAGTTCTTGCGCTAGGCACAGAACAAATCTAGAAATTCATATAAATGATAAAAAAAAACTTTGATCTTCAATACACTTGAAAGTAAGGAGCAGTCAATATAATTTGACTCGGATCACTGAAAAAGTAACAACCTGAAACCTGAAATAAAATATTTTCTCTAATTTTTACTGGTCCGTCGGACTTTTTGAATGGTATTATTCACTGGTCCGTAATTGAAATTCCCAAGTCCCGGACCTCGGACCAGTGGATTTGTTAACCCCTGCCACGTCTCTTGTACATCTACTCTCGATTTACAAGTGCTTTTTTTGCCAATCAAAAATAATTAAAAAAAAACAGTTATAACACTTCCACATTCTTTTTTTTTTTTTTTTTTTTTTTTTAAAGAATGTTCCCGTTACTGCCTTCGTCTGCAGAATTAAGTGTTCATGTATGCTCAATATTGCGTTTTCTTGAGCACATAAAATAAAATACAGAATTCAGCAACGTTTTAATGATGTCCCCAGGATATATATAAAACAAAGAGTTGTCGTTCTTGCAATTCATCAGGTAGTAGCAAATGCATTCCATAAATAATTTGTTATTTGTTTATTCATCTATGTAATATGCTTGTCTTTAAACTTCATTAATATTGGCATGTTACTTTTTTTGCAAATACATATTCCTCGTCACAGCATATCAAACTTACAGACTTGTCTAATATAATTTGTAGTAATAAAAAAAAATAGCATCAATTTTTGACAACATACCTTTAGCCTCTGGTGGTTATGAACAGCATTAGCGGCTCCAGCTTCCTTTTTAGTGGATCGCTTTTGCATGAAAAATGCGGAAGTTTAAACAGGTAAGGTATTGTGACCAATATATCACTTATAAAGTGTCAACTATGTACATAAATATACCGATAATATTATAATATTTATAAAATGTGAAGTGAAACGAAGTAAGAAGGTCTGAAATATTTTACAATGTATATGAAAAAGACCTAAAATGTGTTTTAAAGCAGGTAACTGGGGATGAACTGGGTACAAAAAAAAATAAAAACATTGAAGTCGAATGCAGTGATTAACGATTGCTGGTCCATAAAGGAGTATTATGTTGATCAACATTACAACGTTTACAAGTCAATATGATATTATTCGTATTCAATACTTTTTGTTTGCACTTCTCCGTATAATTGCAATGTTTCTGAGTGATAATATTTGTAAATTGTATGGTTTTCTACTATCTTCTTCTGTTTTCTTTTTTCAGATTCTGGAAGGAAAAACAAAATAGAAAAATGATGATTGTAGGATAGTGAATCGCTGAGTCCATACAATTTAACCTATTCTTTCATATAATTCAGAGATCCTAAGTTATATATTTATAATATATAACTCATTGCTATATCTTATAAACTAAAAATGTGTTGACACTATTTCATTAGCCATTTCATATATGTATGTGTGTATCATCAATCATTTCTTTTCCTTTTTATGTATATGATCATGTTGCCCTATGTTGGCCAGTGGTTTGATGAATAAAATATGTTCTATGTACCATTTCTATATTGCGTGGTAAACATTTACCATTTTTATACTGCGTGGTGAACATTTTTTATTTATTTTACGAAAGGATATGGAGTAAATAAACATGAGACCATAACACATATATTAACTCCAACTGCAATAATTTTAATGAGCTGTATGGCCATTTCGGAAATTTATTCCTCATCAGTAGCACTAGAACCCAAACAAAGGAAATCCATAATTTCAAAAAAAAAATTACCATTCTTATACTGAGTGGTGTACATTTACCATTTTTATACTGCGTGGTGTATAATTACCATTTTTATACTGCGTGGTGTATAATTACCATTTTTATACTGCGTGGTGTGCATTTACCATTTTTACTTTTGATCCAATTTCAGCACACTTTCCTTTCAGATTAAGCTGAATTTGATATGCAGTAAAAAAGCACCAAAGACACTTTTAAACCCTAAATTGCAATAATTAATATGTTTATAATATAAGTTATACTGGGCATTCCAAATGATATCATGTCATAGGCACTCTACGCATATTTCTATTGAAAGGAAACTTTACAATGCATACAAACTGAGCTTTCTTATCTCAAACTGTTGTAAGTGTTTTAATACAATGAGGTGTAGTATGAACTCCTTAAGGAGTGAGTAAGGTTGTATGGACAATTTAGTATGAACTCCTTAAGGAGTGAGTAAGGTTGTATGGACAATTTAGTATGAACTCCTTAAGGAGTGAGTAAGGTTGTATGGACAATTTAGCATCTCCTCCTATGCATGCATCATCCGAAACGTAATGCATGAGATCTTCAAAATTAAAACTGTAGCCAGATGACGTATACAGCAAAAAGAGGTATGTGGCATACACTGCAATAAATGAGGGTCCTCATGGGGGGGGGGGGGGGGCCNCCTTGGTAATCAAATAATCATTAAATTTTTACCTTGGTAATCAATAAATTTTTGGCTTAGTAATCAAAAAGTATATAAAAATGCAAGCTAATAATCAAATAATCATTAAATAAATGCCCTTGTAATCAAATAATCATTAAAAAAATGCCCTGATAATCAGGTAATCAAGAAACCCATGACGGGCCTCATATATCACTTTGAAAATATTTACCACTTATCAGAAATATAAATCGTATAAATGCCTTCTTTTATGAATAAAATTGTAGTTTTGGGCATTTTTGTATGTTAACAATGAAATGAAATGCAAGAGATAGTTACATAATAAACAGTAAATTTTGTTATGCACAGCATGTGTCAAGACGTCTCATCAAAAGCATTAGAATCAAATAATATGGAAAGCTGTGTAAACAATATATTATTTAGGAATAACATATATTGATAATATGTACAACAATATAAGGATACGGGACTTTCGAGATAGAAACTCTCGTGTAATTGAAGTCGGAAACAACCGCCTCACATACCAGTGAGAAGGGATGACTGGATTCCAGGTCTATTGAAACAAATATACACCAACTTAAAACATTTTAAACTATTCGTGGAGTGTACTTATACTTTTTCCTATATAACATTTCTTAAACTAAATTTCAATTGACGAAAAACAATTTGCCCGAAGCGCTACAAATAGTTTAAATATAAATCACCCTTAGCTAAACAGTACAGTGGTTCCCTCGCAATGTATTAATATATTTTTTGTATAGTAAAAGAACTTTGTTCGGTGAGAACACGACTCAAAAATCGCATACTGAAAAACAAATTGGAAACCGTTTATACAAATTCCGCTCATAAATACTAAATGTTTACATACGTAATAGAAATAAACTTGCACACTAGATTATTAAGACGACTGACAAAAGATATACTTGTGGGATCACTAATGTAAATGTAAATGAAAAATTGCCTCAAATAATAAGCTAGAAGACAACATATTAACGACCCAAACAATGTGAATTATATGGTAAATTGTTAGATGTGATCATTCCTTGTTTCTATCAGACATACGCGTTGAACTTGAAAATAACTAAATACAGACGTTACTGTCAATTTAGTTCTGAAAATGTTTGCAAGAACAAATCCCGCAATAATTAAAAAAAAAAGACTTAACTGTCGAAAGAAACTAAGCTGCAGCCCTATTCACAAAAAATCTTACGATAAAAAAGTAGTAAGTCTTAACATTTTATATTGACTCACGACTGAGTTTTTTTTTTATTGTGAAAAGGGATGCTGGTTTTTTCGCAAACGTTGACCGAAATAATAATAAAACTTTGGACTAACCCACTCCGATAAGTGCTCCTTATGTGGAACGAATGTCGATGATGTTCTGTGTCGACAACTTATTAACTGTGTAACGCTTGTCAGCCAACGACAAATAATGATAGAAAAACTGGTAAATCTACTCGGACATTACAGCTGTAGCCGACTCCTACATATGAATCCCGTTGAATTGTGTAGTTTTATCCTGGGGAATGAATAGACAATTCATTTGCAGTTTTTGACGCTAGTAGTTCATTTTTATTGAACTGTCATTTATGATTCATTTTTCTCACGTGAAGTCTAGTTTTATATTATAGTTTGTAAAATCTATGTTTTAAATAGTCTTGTATATAGTCTTGTCTTGTATATATGTATGTCATTATCTCCTTCTGGAGGAATTGAAGTATTGAATTGAATTGAATCTATACAATTCTTATGATATTAGATGATTTTAATGCTAACTTTAAAACAAACTTTATTTTGAAGATTTTGAAGACTAGATATTCATGCAAAGTTTGAAGCCAAGATTAGCAGTAGTTTTAAGTCGGTAGAACTCAAATTCCTTTATCTAAAGAAAGTGAAATCGACTCGGTTTTGAGTTGTTTCATGTAAATGCTGTACATGACCTCCGGGCACAAAAAATCATTCGAAAGATAACAGGAAACACTTACAATGACCAATCAACCAAGAAACAATAAAATGACAAAAGACAAACATAGACAACGATAGGAACTCGGAATAGCCGGACTTGGTTCCGGCACTAGCAGGGGCTAGCTTTGTGGTTAAACCTTTTTATGGATAACCAAACATCCCCTTTCTCTATCCCGTTTCCCTTTAGTATAATAAAAATACAAATAAAACCCAAATACTGGTAACTCCAAGACAACAATCTTGAAAAAGAAAGAATAAGACAAAACGTAATTTAGAAAGACGGGTCAAAGAGTGCGCGCCACTTAACTGCCGGCTAGCTCAATTGAGCCTAGTCTGCTGGTAAAACACATTCGCAATACGGAATAAAAATCAAATTCAAAACTTCCCGAAGGGTTTGGTAAAGAATCAGCATGAATTTCAATAGATATCGGCAGTATCAGTGAGACGCCAGTATACCTTTTAAATCTTCAAGTCTTTGGATCCCAAAACCAATTTAACGGAATCATGAAGAATATCCTGTCAATATCTCCTCTTACGTAAAGATTGTAAATTACGTCCCAGTTTTCTGGATTTTTATCAGTTTTTGATATTTCATACCATTTCCGTAAAAAACACGAGGGTAAGAAATCCGCTTAGTAATACGCCGTTTAAAAGTTGCAATATCTATAGATATCAAATGTTCACATCTTCTATAAAACTTCTAAAATGTGTTTATCAATTTATGAAATCAGCAATCTAAAAGTTCGAAAATAAATGAATATATTTTTTAGGTTTGAAAGGTAGTTAAATTTATTAGCCGACATTTTGTCTTATCGGTAATTCATTAAATATTGTCTTCTTAGTTGCCAAACTCAAAGACTAATTATTTAATATGCCTTCGAAAAAGCTTAGCGTATATATGTTGTGTACAAATTGTAATTTTGTACAGATTATAATTTGTACAAAAATTTTGTACAAATTATAATTTGTATTTTCAGTTTGTACAAATTACAATTTGTATAAAATTAGCTTATACAAATTATAATTTGTACAAAATTAGCCCAAAAAATCACTATAATTTGTACAAAGTCTTAAAGGATTTGCTGAACTTTGTTTCAAATGATGAAGTTACGAAAATATGATTTATTTTAATATACATGTAATAGAGTACATCAGATAATTTCACTAAATTTGATTTTGTACAATTAATTTATAGCCGTAAAAATTATAATTTCAGAGCGAATCATGAACTATGATACAAAAATACAGACATGAACAAAATGTCATTTGCTCAAACATCCTTCGAATGAATTGATGAAAACAGTTCAAGGGTGCAGTTCAACTATCAAGTTAGAATTTTGTTAGAAACTTAACATTTAGGGGCTACAATTATTTTTAGTTACATCTTACGGGTATGAGCCACTGCATTTGGAGCTATGAAAGTTCCCCTGTTTTACAGATGACATCAAATGTAGTGTTGTATGCCGGTGTGTTTATTCGTCTTCCCGACACAGGCAATGGCTAATAGGGGACATCTCTACAATGGATAAAATTTAATGAACAAATAAAGGTTTATGGAGTAAATGTACATGGGACAAAATCCCTATAAATACATGGTAAGGTTAAGAAACAAGAATGTGTTGCCAAGTTATACAGATTATGTATTGAATTTTTGTTTCAATACGTTTTGAGATATTTAATCATTAATTTTAATTAGTAGTATTCCTTATAGACTATGCAGTCCACATTAACAGTAGCTGCTTTTAAATTTCTAATTACAGTCTGAAAATACAGATATTTCAAAGATAACCGAAAACTTTTCCGAGCACACATCAAACAGCTTCAAAAGTAAATAAAAAACAACAAAGAAATCACGATCGTCATATGATATTTGAATTGGTGTAGTTTCAAAACACCGAACTTTCAGGAATTTGTTGTAAAGCATCTGGTTGAACATGGTTTTGTATTGCCATGATAATAATTTTCATACCTAAATATTAATTATACAAAATTAAGTGAAATTAAGTAAATAAGTGCTCTATCATTATAAAATAAATCATGTTTTCATTATATTTCATCATTTGAAATAAAGTTCAGCCGGTGTGTTTATTCGTCTTCCCGACATAGGCAATGGCTAATAGGGGACATCTCTACAATGGATAAAATTTCAGACTGTAGTCAGAAATGATTTCACGCTTGTACAAATTATAAGTGATTTATGAGTTAATTTTGTACAAATTATAATTTTTATAAACTAATTTTGTTAAAATTGTAATTTGTACAAATTTGAAAATACAAATTATTATTTGTACCAAATTTTTGTACAAATTATAATTTGTACACAACATCTATATAGTTTGAGACAAATTCTTGGCGAAGTCTTTATCTGGATCCAGTACGTTGACGAACAATGTTTAAAAACACCCTTTTTTACTCAAAATCTATAAAACAACTATAAATATTTTGAAATAGTAAGAAAACTACAGAAAGATTTTTGGAAACGTGAAATGTGAAACCCCAGAATGTTTTTGTTGCAAATATGGAACAATCAGGAACAGCAATACACTTCTCTAGGAGTTTAGGTTTAGATCAGAACAGCGTGTATGCGAATAACTCGCGAATTTTAGCAAAGCTGAGTTGTTCAGATTGTCATTTTTCTGTCAGTGGAGATGAAAAGATCTTAACTCTGAGGCATTTTAGGAGCTGAAATAAAAGCATTTATTAAGAGACCTTTTTTAAGGCTACTTACTGATGAAAGTCGAAGTTACATAAGTTGTTAAAGCAAATAAATCGACTAAGTTGGTAATAATAATAAAGAATATTTAACTCCAATCACAGGATTTGATAAAAATAAATCAATTTTAAATAAATCTGAATAAATAAAGTTTCTATTACGATTATGTAACATTTGGTATGACTATAAATAATTCCTCACAAACATAATTCTTGGGAACTCAAAATGCAGGCAGTTTTATTTTGAAACAAGAAATTTGGTCAAAATAATAATTTATTGAATAAGTTGCGAATAGAAGATCAGCTTCACCATATGAAACGCAATTATTTCAATATCTATTAGTTATGATATGTCAGAAATAATTAATTGTTCCTACACAAAGGAAAAGGAGCCCGATGTAACTTATAATATAGCGAATTTGCAAATAGATGTGTCATCTTTTATATTAATTGTTGTTACAATTAGTTTCAATTTTCAAGTATATTTATATATATATATATATTCTGATTAGACATGTAAATATATATTATTTTTTCGATTATCACATTCGCCTCATACTTTAAACATGGCTTTCATTTCTAAACAATTCGTGATCAACAAATAGTTGCACCTGTTTTATTGGACATTGTTTTCGTCATTAACATTTTCGTTTCTTTGCCTCTGTACACCAGTATCAGCATTAGTTGTTCACACTTCCCTCACGTTTAATACTTTTTGTTTGATTGTTTATCTTGTTAAAGAGCTACATGTATATAAACTCCAATTGCATAAAAAAGACGGCAATGAGAAATACTACGTCTAAATGTACCTCATCATAGAAGAACGCTAATGGTAAATATATTTTTTTTTCATTTAAAGGGAATAACTGTAAAAAGAGAGATTGATATTTTTATGCTTGAAACTGGAATTCTTCGAAAATTAAGAGAATGGCATTTTAAAAATCAGTATTTAGCATTCTTACCGTTAAGCTACCCCTTTTCATTAGCAATATGAACATTTAATATCCAAGTACATTGAATTGCAAGATTTCTCATAACGATGCATTCTTTCTCAGGAGCTTTTTCCAATTAATATTCAATCTTTTTCCAACATTAATATGCAATCGTATTTATCTAATTTATCAATTCTAAAACATTCAGCAGTTTTTACAAAATGTTTGGTGTGACAGCAGATTTTTCCATTTTGTAGTTGGCTTTCAGTGTTTTGCTATTTTGTAATCAGTTCAATACTCTTAGGTATATCACCACTGATGCCTTTTTAGTTTTCGCATATTCAAAACATATATAAAAACACAAAAATACCCCAAGTTGCATAAAACAGTAAATTTTGTTATGCTGTATACGTACTCTCATTAGCAGCATTACAATCAAATAATATGAAAAGCAGGGATTGAGAACACTGAGGCAATTTCCCATCAAGTTTCAAAATGGATCACTTGTAATGGATTGATTCTTTAGCTAACTTGTTAGGCCTTTTGGCCAGACTGGAAATATCAGTTTGAATTCTCAACTCCCAGTGGATCTATTTCCCGAAATCCCGGCCTTAATTAAAGAAATCCCGAAATCCTTACCTAAAAAATATCCAATCTCGGGATCCGGAAAAAGGGCCGCCCCTCAAGGTTTCTTGTATAGTCTTGTTCGCTGTTTGCTAACTAATAAAAATAGAGCAAAATTGGTTCACTGCATAGGGTAGTATATTATTTGAATACCAGAGGTCGTTAATCTTAATTTCAAGGTCAATGCATTTTTATCTGCAATTCTACGATTGACGGCCACCTGAAATCCACGTAATGTTTTTCTTTTGCTTAAATTTATTTTGTACCTTTTAATGAAAGACTCTTTTATTTTTTATGATACAATTATGATAACATAGAAAACATTAAAAGTTCCATAATGTAAAAAATAAATGACAATGAATTCGCAAAAGTCACGAGATTAAGCGAACGTTGGAGCAGGGGGTGGGTCATTTTTTTAACTTAAAACTTAAGTCGTGGGATTTTGTGTGAAACATTCAATTGGGACTAAAAGGTGTGACCCTTTTTATATACAGTAGATAGATTTAAAACAGAAGTTTGAATGTAAATATTTCATATAAAATACATGTCGTACATAATTTAATTCCCCCTCACCCTTGAGAAATGGTTTTCTGTCGAAAATTGGGTCTGGTATTTTAACTTTTCCATTTTTATACAAATTTTGTTATATTTTGATATTTGAAAGCTCATTTTTTAAACAATTTCTTTATTGCTACGAGTCACAATTCGTGGCAAAAATTCAAAAAGACCCTTCTAAACAGCATTGAGTGGATAAATTTAACAATACATATAGATATTTGGACGATATTTTGGCTTTAAATAATCCAAATTTTTCTAAATTTACAGATGAAATATATCCTGCAGAACTTACTTAAAATAAATCCAATAGCAGCAGTGATTATACGCATTTTCTTGATCTTGATATATCAATAAATCAAGGAAAGTTAAACACTAAGGTTTATGATTTCTCATTCCCTATATAGTCAATTTTCCCCATCTCGACGGCGATGTTCCGTTAGTCCCTTCTTACGGGGTCTACATTTCACAACTTGTTCGATATGCACGAGTATGTAGTAATATTTCTGACTTCAACGACCGAAATCTTTGTCTCACGGAAAAACTTCTGCATCAAGGGTTTAGATATCATAAATTGATAAAAAAAAATTCTCTAAATTTTATTATAGATACATTGACTTATTAAGAAAATTTGGTTCTACATGCAGGGCTCTTATACATCAGCGCATTTCACATCGAAACTTCTATGGCAATATCATTTACAAAGCGCATAAATTCAACTGTCCTTCCAAACTTATTAATCCGTTGAACAAACTTATTCATAAAGGATATAAATACAGCATTGTTGTTAAATCTTTACTTCTGGTTATTGTTGGCAAAAATATTAATCATCTCCTAAATGCTTTACACCATAACTAAATTTAAACAAATTTTTCATATTGGCAGTATTTG
>MJUU01038736.1:101526-121794 GCA_002080025.1 Modiolus philippinarum | reverse complement strand
TTTTTTACCTTTTGGGGGCCATTTAGGGCTTACTATATGGTGTGAGGTTCCTCACTGTGTTGAAGACCATACGGTGACCCCTAGATGTTTTGTTTTTGGGTCGTTTATGCCTGGATTTGGGATGTTGACTCCTTGACATTTACCCCATTTCTCATTCTTTTTCATAATTGGCATTACAACTTAACGATATATTTTGATATTGACATTGAGACATGTTTCGCAACAACTGTGTAACAATGAGTGAACTCTTTGACAAGCAATTTTTACTACCCGATATCGGTATACTTAATCATTAATGATACGGCTTGCAGATACACCATTTGAACACCTTTTCTAGCAAAATGTCCTGCAATAACGGATATCAAAGCATGCCAATTTTTATAGTTTCAGTTGCCCTGCACATAAAATTGTAGGGTTGAAATTGAGAAGTGCAAAGACTCTTTCAACATCTCCTCAACGTGATTATCAACACTAGCTCCAATGGATAAATATAGAATCCACAACCGCACGCGTGAGAAACGACATTTCTACACAAGAGATAGTTAAATTTTCAAATCTTTAAACGCGAGGCTTGCCGAGCGTTTAAGATATTTAAAATTTAACTACCGAGAAAGTAGAAATATCGTTTCTCACGAAATACGGTTGTGGATTTTATTTCTCTAATGATTTCAAGGCGATTTTGGACAAAAACATAACACCCCTTTTCTGATGATCCGAAATAAATGTGTTTTTTGAGCGTGACGTCATCAGGCATGGTCGCCTTTTTTCACTAAGTCACAATGGTAAAGTCGGAAAACAGCAAACATATTTGACGTCATAATTGAATTTCATCCAATCATTTGCCGAGAACAACATTCTTTCTAGAGACGGGAAATATAGAATCCACAATTGAATCGAGTGAGAAATATAGTTTCTACAACGAGAACTAAGTTGATTATGAAATTTCTCACATCGAGTTAAATAAATTTTGCAAATCTTTGAAAACGAGGCTTGCCGAGTTTTTAAACATTTTAAAATTTATTTAACAAGATGTGAGAAATTTCATAATTAACGTGTTTAAGTTGTAGAAAATGTTTCTCTAATGACATAATGTAAAACACCGAGGATTATGTTCCGAATAGATTTGGCGGGAAATTCCACGCGAGTTGTTCTCTCACTAGTGACGAGAAATATTTTTATCACACCGGTCAGGCGTTGGTTAAATTTGCTAGAAATGAGAGAAACGTATTTCTCCCACTGTTCAGAAACGTGAAAACGGCACAGCAATTAGAGAAATAAGTTTGCCATCTCTATTTTTACTCAAAATATAGAACTACATCTATTTCTAATTATTCTTCCTCTTGTTTACATGAACTTTAAAATATTTGCGCAATGTGAGCCCTAGCTTATTCGTTTTACAATTTGCATAATTAATCTGCCCTTATTTATTTATTTATTTATTTATTTATTTATTTATCTAGAAGAAAAGGTGTTTGTGTTTGCTAGAAATGCTTATTGACTTTATGGTGCAATGATGTTGGTTTGAATTACAGTGCGATATATTTGTCATCATATCATTCGTGGGCCGTTTTTTTTTCTAGGAACTTCTGTTACTTTGCTTATGGTTTATGGGCCAAACTTGGGTCAATCATTTTTCTTTTTGAGCAATAAAATAAGTTCAACAAATGGAAAATATCTATTTTTTGACAGTTTTCACATCTTTAGAGTTACAGTTCTCACATCTATAAAGTTACAGTTACGATTGTGTCATGTCAGTTTATATTTGTTGAACAGAAATTGCATGCAATCCATTTTTAAATGATCTTTCCCAACACTGGAAACCTTCAGTCAAATCTTTTTATACCCTGTGCAGTACTTAAGTATGATAGTTTAAGGATTTGTATTTTCGTTATTAAGTTTCATGCATAATTTTTTACGGTGTTGTGTATGTGATTACGCGATGAACGAGAAATTTCCACACGCATTAACGTATTTCATAAACCCTAACCAAAACTGCATCGCACTTGACAAATGTAATTATTCCAAGGTCTTGGTGAAAATGACTTTCCTCTTCGTTTCTGAATTGTGAGACGTTAAAACTGACTGTTAATACTGAAAATAGGGATATTTTCACTTAATTATATGCTTAATTTATTTGTTCTGTATTATTATCCCTTTTTAATGTTTATCTTTTAGTTCAATGCTTATATCAGTTTAAAGTCTTAATTTTTTTTTGTTTTATCTGCACTAGAGAATCATGAGTTGTCAAAATGTTCAAAGGTAGAAGTAACTTCAATGTTTAGTTATTTGACCATCCCATCCTTCGTTTAACACCCCCCCCCCCCTTTTTCCACTCAAGAATGCGGGGGTATGTCAAGCTGTAATATAGCCATGAAAAGAAGACTTTCAGTGTTTGTGCTACAGAAAATTTTTTACAAAGACCACGCGACAGTAAACTTTGTCTTTCTGAACCTTAAATCTATGAAAGTTCCCTAAATGGTCAACCCCTCACCCATAAATGGTCAACGCCTGAATAAGTGTAGGTTTGTAAGGCATGGACCATTTGATTTTCAGAGGCGCCTCGTATTTTTTAGAAAATAAATTTCTGGTCCCCATTTTTGGCTAAATAATCTCTGGCTTGCAACTGGGCTAAAAAATAATGGCTCTGACTATGTCCATTAGGAAAAAAAGCCTGGCTCAACAAAATTTCTTAGCATAGTGTATAGCAGAAGCGGGCGAAAAAAAAAATCCCAGCCCGGGTGAAAATCCCAGCCCCCCCCCACCTGAAAATCAAATGGTCCAAGCCTTATCAACACATATAGGTATGGCTCTTGTAAACATTTTAATGTATATATGTTTACTTGGCTCTCATTGACGAAACATTTCAAAAGGAGTTATTATTTATACCTACTGAGAAAATTATGTGCATCGAAAGCCAATTTCGAGCAGACAAAAAGACAGAAAGGCTTATTCAATACAGTGGAATATTTACCATACATGCAATGCATATGGTATATATTGTTTGTTTTGTTTTCAACGTTCTTCAACAGATATCAGTCCCTTGCGGAAAAATTTGATCTCTTGGTCCGAACTCTGATTCGGATGATGACCATTTACGACTTTCAATGGCAATTGCTGTGAGGTTTGGCGCGCCGTAAAACCAGTTTTACCCACAATTTCTGTTCGGGTGACTGTACCAAGTCAGGACTATAGTAGTCGACAATTGTTCCAATGGTTTCCACTGCTTTTGTAACATAAAATTTTGTCCTCTGTGAAATAATGTCAAAAGGACAAAATTTCATATGAAATAATGTCCAAGAACAAAATTTCATAAGGAAATTTTGTGCAGGACACAACTTCATTATGATATAATGTCCTTCGCTGTGAAAAAAATGTCCACCATTCATTAACTTTATTTCATAATAAAATTTAGCCATGTACAATGATTAACACAATCTCATATTGAAATGGAGTTCACCAAATAAAATAACTTCTGAAAAAGCTTTGAAAATGTAATGGTTACATTCTAAATAACCAGCACAAGATATACGATTGGGTTACCACAGGGCTGATCAAATAAATTCTTTTTCAGAATGTAGGGGGCTATCCCTTTGCTCTATTTTATACACCATCTATCAAAAGAAGGTGACATATTGTTTTATTTCTTTCCATTCGCCCTTCCTTTTACCTGTTTGCTTGTCCCAAGAGTCTACATACGGATAAAATGTTTGTGCTAATAAAAGTTTTACGATAAAAAGTATCCTAATTAAGGAGATGACTTTTAATTTTTGTGTATTTTTACAAAAACAATGCCATATTAGCCTGATTCAACTTGAATCTTGCATAAGCATCGAATGTGTCGTACAGACACCATACCACGGGGCATTCTTCATGTTCTTCACTCTTTTTCTACTTATCAAATTATTGTTTATTTGCTATTCCTTATAAATAAGTTCTTGATACTACTTTAACCATATTTATTATTATTAATTTCATCAACAATGCTGTGAGTTTAAAATTTAAGACACTATAATGATTTAAAACATTGTTTTCATTTAATGTTCAAAATTTCATAGCATGAAATATTGTTCCCACAAAACTGTGAATAATCTCCATCCATCTGGACACAATTCCATGATACCTTCCCATGAAATAATGTCTTAAAGGACAAAATTACATATGGAAAAATGTCTTTTCCTGGACAAGTTTTCAAAGGCAAGGACACAATTTCATAACCTATTTCTATGAAATTTTGTCCAGATGGACATTATTTCAAAGGACAAAATTTTGATTTACATTTTTATCTTTTTGCCTCATGGTCTTTGACAATTATTGATCATTATTCGGTAATTTTGTTATTACCCCTGTTTAGAAAACAAACATAGTTTCATTCTCTTTAAATATTTTAAGATCAATTCATTTAAAAGCAAATTTGTAGAAGGCATATTATACATTGGCATCCAGGTTAAAGAGGGAATTCGGCGGGGATGTTAGTATTTTGAGTTTTTCTGCGAAAAATGGCTCTGGTGCAACATTTTATAGTAAAGGGACATAGAACATATCAGATTTGTGTACTCTTTTTTATGTTTACGCTCGGGAATTTCAAATCAAAGTCTTCCCAGTTTGGTCCTAGTATTAATGTCCTAACTGAAATATGTATGGCACACTATTGCAAAAGCAAGAAAATTACATCTTAGTTATGATTATTTTTGTAGATTCATCAACCAGCCAGCATGAATGAAACAATGAATGCAACGTCTACATCAGATTCCATCAATACTGACAATATTACAACGACTGCCAGTAGTGTTAGACAGACATACCTTATACCATGGAACAACCCCTATAACGTCATAACAAAGGAAACGGCAGACGACATTCTTTTTGTCAACGAATGCATCCTGTTTCCAATCCTTACCTTATTTGGTAGTACTGGTAACATCATGAGTCTAGTAGTTCTTTGCCAAAAGAAGTTTCGCACCAGTACTGGAGTGATCCTGATTGGCCTGACAGTAGCTGACTTATGCTACCTCATTACGAACATGGTACGGAAGTCATCTTGTATAATCGAGCGGATAGACGTAATAGCTGAAAACAAATATTCGACCCTGATATTTTCACCAATTTTCTATGTCATAACATCCTTCAGTCGTGTGTCTGCCTGGTTGGTTGTCCTGATATCAATTGAGAGGTTCATCGCAGTAGCGTTCCCTATGAAGATAAAAATTTGGGTATCAAAAACCAGGATGATTATAGCTGTCGTAGCGATATACATCCTCGTTTTCTTCATAGTCAGTCCGATAGCCGCACAGTATACAGTAGGCACCTTCACAAACCCAAGAACAAACGTCACTTTGTATCGGATCCAAAACAGCAACTTTTACGACGACAACAAAGACCTATTAGCGGTACATAATGAAATCTTCGCTACACTTCTGTTACGACACACTCCAGTCGTTCTTGTAATCCTGTTTAACTTGTTCATTATCGTTTTACTACAACGGAGAAGTGCATGGAGAAAGAAAACGGACGTCAAGAAGGCCAAAACTGATGATAAGACACAAGCAAAAATAACCCGTATGTTAATGGTGGTGGCTGGAGTTTGTTTGATCTGCACATCACCTGGCTCTATCTTTCTCATAATCTACAGAATTATTCCGGGATTTGAACTTTTTGGCAAGTACCATAACATCTTCTTAGTTGCAAGCGGTATAAGTCTGTTCCTGTCAATGTTGAATTCGTCTGTGAACTTCATCATTTACATCCTCTTCAACAGTCAGTTTGCTCAAGCTTTTAAGGAAATATTCTGCAAGTGTAGCTTCAATTTTATTCGCAAAACAAGAAGCAACCAATCAAAATACTCGGATCAGTCAGTATCTAACAAAACTGAGCAAACCAGGGTATCAGCCAGTCAAAACATCCTCCCAGGCAGGGATTGTCCGTCAAATTTGAATGAAGAAAGCTCACAAGGCCCATCAGATACTATCGAAGAAAAGAAGACAACGGGCGAGGTCTAGAGTAGACAAGATGATATTCAATTTGAAATTGAACATGAATAGTTACGTGTTGTGCCCAAGCATTACTTAGTGCTTAACATTCCATAGATTAGCCCATAAATTAGATGTTATGTGAAAATATTTGTATGTCATTCCCCTTGTAAATGTTCAGAATATCTTAGACAACCAGTTTGACCAACAAGAACGTCAGGATCTCCTACCTCCTCAGTGCTTTGATGTTGACCACAACTAGTGACTTTCGGAATTTCTATGTTTGTTAAAAAAAACTTGTAATAATTAAGAGTGTTTTGTTTGTTAATGATTTATTCAATAAATTATATAAACACAAGTTGTAAATTCGCTGTAAATAAAATATACAATATATAAACTTCAAGGAAAGAAAGAGACCAACAAAATGTTTAGATTAAAAATGGCTGTGAACAATGGTCTCAAGCTGTTGTTGGTGGTTTTGTCTTCAAATACATCACTTTTTAACAATTATGCCATGGCAAACACGTTGAAATGCCGCATCACATCAGGACTTCTGAGGTTTACAATTTTCCGGTAGTTATGTAGCAAGTCGTATAGAATTTTGAACTCGACACCAACCAGTTAGTTATAGGTTATAGTTTCATATAGAATCTACAATTAATATGTCATATGTCAGTTCACATGTCAACCCTTTAGTCCATTATTTTAGGAACTAGTAAACTTTTTACTCTATATAATTTAGTTAAAACCCATAGCTTATCTACTTAAGTATAAAAATAATTAAATACCCAAGTCACTGGTAATTTAGTTTCTGCATATGCGCATTTCGATTACTTATGTCTCTTCAGTGTAGATAATAACTAAACGTTGGGAAGACAATAAACTCTTAAGATGTTTAAAAACTAATAGAGAACAAATAACCAATTTGATATAATTCCATTTGCTATTACAACGTCCAATTTCATTGGTCAACGTCACGGACAACAACGAAGTTATTTTCTTGATAAACACTTCTTGCCCATGAATACGCTCCGAGGAAAATAGTGCAGTATATGTTGACGTCAAATTCAATGAAATCGTAGTTTAAGTTCAAAAGATTGAAATTATAAGAAATAAAAGTAATTTTGGAGGAGTTTATGGATGTGCAAAAGCGGCCTTTCTCTCACAAACTTTACAATAAAGTCCTTCGGACTTTATTCAGTTTGTGAGTGAGTCATCCGCGTTTACACATCGATAAACTCCTCCAAAATGACTTTTATTCCTATACTAAACGTATAGCCAAAATCGGCTAAGGACGGAGTTTTGCATGAGGGAAATAATCCTTAGTTTTCAACAAAATTTACAAAAACTTAGATATTGTAGGTTTCAAATGGATTCGACCTTCGTTCAGCACTGAAGTACTGACTATTGGGCTTTTGAATAGTACCCTCGGGGACTAACAGTCCACCAGCAGTGGCATCGACCAAGTGGTAACAAATAAATATCGAAGTTACTGGGAATTGACTTTCTGCATATACGCATTTCTACAACTTATATACTCGGATTATCGGTTTTCGTGGCCTTAAGCGTCCATTATGACGTCACAATTTCCATTGAAAAACAACGTAATCCACGAATACTAATGTTCCACGAAAATCATGATCGGACGGTATTGTATGTTCAGTCCAGATAAAATCTAAACGTATGGAAGATCATAACCTCAAAGATGTTTGAAAACTGATAGAGAACAAATTATAACTCAGTTAAAAACTAAATCGTAGCTCCTCTGGTTATACAGATTATTTTGACTTGAAGATCCTGATGATTTCAAACAACCAAACAAAGAAGTCAGACGCATACAGCGATATTCCCAGCGATGTTTCTATTATTACGGGAATTCAGTACCGGTACACTATATTTTTGCTTTGTTAAAAAAATGAGGTCCAAATATAAATATATAAATCTGGGTGAACAAATGCAAACTTAATGCAAAGTAACGCTAAATAATGAACTGTCAGTTACTATGATTTCTAAGTGATATTAAAAGTTTTGTTCGATACAATCCTGGAAATTTACCCTTACTGATAGTCTGCACTGGGTGAACGGTAGACAATACGAAGCAGAATCACATTGACAAATAATATTTTGAGTAAAAATAATTCCTCTCCTGCAAATGCTTCGGAAAATCAGACACACCACAAAAGCAGTTTCGGTCTTTTTCGAAGATTTCCTTTAACAATTGAGACCATGAGATATCACTGATTGAAATACTTATCAGAGATGAATCATGGACCACAGATTCAATGGAGCTAATTCAATCATAGTATTTTGTGTATTAACAAAAAAAATAAATGTTTATTGAGCCTTTTTTTATTTTTAAGAAAGTTTACAAAAAGAAATAGAACTTCAAATAATAATGTAAAAAACAAGGTGTCATTTCAGTGTCACCTACTGCTCCAGAATAATCCTCGGAATAAAGTACAATACATTGGCAAACGAACACCAAAGCAAAAGTGAGAATTGGGAAATTCTAAAAACAAAAATTCAAACAAACACGGTGATTCATATTCAACACGAATTGAAACAACATCGACAAAACAAATAAGCAACAATGAAAAGGTACGCCAGAAAACTAAAGCACTGGCAGTGTGAACCATACGAAGACCGGAAAAATCTGTTGGGTTGCTGATGGTAAATGTCATGTTCAAACCGTCAGACAAAACCAATAAAAATCCATGATACATGTAACTTCTAAATCAAGGTAAAAATTTGAGAAAAAACATCTTATCTCTTAGTATGTGGACAATATACAAGGACAAATTTCTTTCACAAACATAAATAAAAATTTCACAATAATACACAAGTTAAAAAAACGAAACTAAAACTAAAGCACTGACAGCATGAACTCTCGCTGAAAACCGGGAGAATTATCAGGTGTTCTGGAAGAGTGAGCATGATCTGCTCCACGCGTGGCACCCGTCACACTTTCAATGAAAAGTCCGGTTTCGTCATAGGCAGTGTTTGCCATCCTGGTAATTAATTCTGGTCCACTTAAAAATATCTGTTCTCATTTCTGAGATAGAATATGGTAACGATCTGTCAAATCATGGTATAGACCGTAAAATATCTGTACTAACAAATTTAACAGTGATTGGACATTACCTTGGCGTATCAGTTTTGGAGACATTTTCGCTCTGTGGGCAAAACCCACTACACTATTGGCACGACAACAGCAAATGAGTTGTGAGAATTAGACAATGACAATACAAAACATGAGCAGAAAAGAATAAAACATTATATAATTTCATTATGTGTCTTGTTTTACAAAATGAAAATGGTATGGGCCAAGGCGCGGATACGGGCAATTTGAAAAGGGGGTTTCCAATTAGCAATAAGAAGGAAATATTTAAGGGTATTTCTTAGTAAAACATCCGGGTATTTATTAAAATATACATGATTGTCCAAAAAAGGGGGTTCCAACCCCCGAAACCCATCCCCCTTGGATCCGCCGATGAGGCCACAAATAATAAGTAAAAAACACAAAAATATACAAATAAAAAACATCTAAAAATGACAAAAGGGAGAAAGAAGGTTTTATTTCTATATTTTTGTATTGTGTGTCTGAATTAGATGTGGGAAAGGATGATTATTTTAATAACTCCTATTTTGACATTTATAAAACAGGAAAATTGACAGTATTATCTATTCACAATTATGAAGTAAGTAGTTGTCATCTGTACAGGCGCGTGAGTCGTAAGTAACTTTATCATTGTACTCATTTTTATCATGATTTGTTCTTAATTCCAACCAGTATGTAGTTTACTCCTGACCAATAGTATGGTGCCAACTTACATTTGTAACCGCCCAATAGTGTTGCACACGTAATTGTTTTGAGATTTGTCCGACAGCGAGCAAAAGGGGGAGGAGTTATAGTGTCGGTTCAAAAAATTCAGTACAGGTCTTGTCAAAACATCATCTTCATTCTGAAAAGCAAAATTCAAAGAAACATTACAGAACAAGTCTCATAATATCTTTTACTGCTTACTTTAATCGAATGAGAAAAATGATTGATAGATAGATAATTTAGAAAAGTAATAGCAACATTTAGTGAGCAATACTTTATCTATATCAGGATTGGGGCAATTTGATGTACATGTATTCATATTTTTTTTTTTAAAATGAAAGTTTAGAGGACAATTGGTGAACCTCGATTTGGCGGAAATCAAGAATGACAGTAGAATACCATAGGAACTAAACAAGCGTCACATATAATTGCAAAAATCAAAGTCCAGAGACATGACAAAAACGAAAACTCAGAAATGCCAGTATTTACATGTATATGTACATCTCATACAAGGAATACTTACATCTCATTAATCAAACACATTCAAATTTTATCAGTTTGATTTATATAAACCCTTTAAAAATTCCGGTGACATTTTCGAACTGTAGCCCTCATCATGCTGAACATTTTTGCGAGTATGTAAAAATCGCAAAAGCACGACTGGGAAACTCGATGGTCTCAACAAAAAAACTGGCGATCAGAAATCTGTGATTTACACTTAACAAGTGCAATTCGAGAAAATCAAAGAATGTCACTCCATATAAATTCATAAAGTGTGAATCAATCAAAACCCCTTTTCTTTTTTCGACTAACAATGGAAAATTGGAAAGTTTTTTTTTCTTTATGTTCGGATTTTAGAATCGCCCCTTAGCGGCTGACAACAATAAACACGATTTCTGTCTTAAAAGGCAGACTTTTATATGGTTTTAGTTATATTTTAGATCTTTGACCAGTTTAACATGGAGTGACATTGTCACTTTGTATTAATTAACTTCCTGTTAGTAGTATTCAGTTGAGACCACCGAGTTTCCCATCCGTGAAAAGATTGTCCCGCGAAAAGTTGTCGTTGACTGTGCCATATACCAAAGTTTCTGTGTGCGTGCTTTTTAAAGATACTCTAAATTTATATTAAAACTCTAAATTAATAGCAGGTATTGATATATTGATTTTAAGAAATCGAAGAAACAAAGCATGACGTACATGATTTAAAATAATAAACACATACATTATGTTGTCTAATAAATTATTGTTCTTTTAACCATTTTTGCTTTTTTGACACTCAATGTACAAATGTATATACATTACTCTTTCTACATGGGAATTTATATATAATTTGTTTAAAAAAACACACACAAATTTGTATATTTCATGAAAAATCCATACCCGAATTTTTTGCACATCCCTTTTCACCAAAATTTGGAAGTTACCCCCCNCCCCCCCCCCCCCCCCCCCCCCGATGCATTCCAACACTAATCCCTTTTGGGATTCGAAGCCAGAGATGTTTTTTGATATTGCCTGCCTCCGAATCCCTTATCAACCATATATAATTCTATTCGGAAAATTTTTATCAAGTACCCCTACCTCGTTCCGGGTAAAATAATGTTTGGAGTTGGAAACGTACAATATCAGCGATTGTTGAATCAAAAGAGGACATATTTTCCTTCAAGAATCCGTAAATATATTGAACTGGACTTGCCTGGTATGGAAGTTACAGCTCTTTCTTTCCGATGGTCGCTTCGAGATGCTTCGTTTACGCCATTTTGTGTTTCAGAAGGTTACCGGATAAGCGAGATGCTTTATTAAATGGATTCTAATACTACAAAATTAAAAAAAAACAGTACAGTCCCATACTTTATTAGATTTAAATGATTTCAGAAACAGCAAATTCAAAGAAACATATTATGAGAGAAATCAATTAAAAGCTTAGCGTTAAGTGTCTTAGATTAAAGTCCTTGAGTCAACAGAAGAAATTGAAATTAAAATACAAGAAAATTAAATGTCATGAATAAAAATACCGAAAATGAAAATTTAGCAGATTTAACCACTGTCACAATTTTTATAACAGGCCGGTGCAAACCACTGTTATACACCCAAAAAAGGGACCATGGAGCATAGCCCTGTCTCCCCGAAAGATCCACACATATAGGGGATAAAAACATTATCGCTGTGTTGAATACTATATTGTGACCCTAGATGTTTTGTTTTTGGTCGTTTTAACCTGGATATGAGATGTTGTCTCCTTGACATTTACCCCATTTCCTTTCTTTTTCATATTACAATGAAATCATCAAATATTTGTAATGAGTTCTTTTCTCACTTTTTTTCTGAACTTAAAGTGTGTTCGATCGACTATGGCATTGGTATTTAGGTACATAATTATTGAAAACAATATATTCTTTAGAAGCTCACCTGACTCAAAGGGTCAGTGTAAGCTATTGCCATCACTTGGCATTTTACGACCGTCTGTCTGTTAGCTTTCCACATTTTTATCAACTCCTCTGAAACCGCAAGAGCAAATTCAAACTTTACAGAAATGTTGCATGGTAGGTCCTTCACAAGATTGCATCGATCAAAAATGTAGATCAAAGTGAATCGATCTGGTCTTGATGTTAAGGTTGTATTGAAGATGAATACATATGCAGGGTTTGATGATCCTACCATATACAGTCAGTGACTGAGACCTTAAACCGACTGAAAATCTTAAGTTGTAAGTCTATCAAGCCAAAAAGTAGATCAGAGTGACCAAATTTTGCCTGGAAACTGACGGACCTTTAAAGATGTACGCATTTGCAAGGTTGAGCGATCCTACCATGTAGAATGACCTATAAATGACTAGTAAGTGAAATGTAGAGTTAGCCGTAGAGGCACACGAGTGTAAAAATTCGATGATGCTACAATGTGTATTACCCGAAATATTTACCTAAACGATGATGAGGACACAGACACAAACGCGGACGCCAAGACTTAGTGTTTTCTGATTATCTTCTCAGCTGCGTTAGGGCAAACTAAAAATATGTAAGAAATACAAATATCAGAAAACAAATACCGAAGCAACCAGACAAACTGAAGACCAAAACCTTAAAAGGGCAATTAGGAATTCTTTTTCTCCTAATAAAAAAAATACCCAAGTTTCATAAAAAAACAGAAAATTTCGTTATGCTTTACTCGTATTTCTCGTCAGCAGCATAAAAATCAAATAATATAGAAAGCCATAAACCAACCAAAAAGAAGTCCAAAAAGAAGTACTCAATTAAAAAAATATCGAAATAGGAGCCCAGACAGCTACCGAAAACCATGCTTGACATGAAGCCTCAGTAGTTTTCAAGTGGTTAGAATTTTGATAAAAACAATCAATTTTTAGAAAACGCAAGGTAAAATTTTCATGTCAGACAAGTCTGACTATTGGGCTGATGAATACCCTCGGGACCTCTGAACCAGCAATGGCATTGGCCTAAATGATATTCACATGCCTCTCCAATATCGTACACACATATAAGATTATGTAATGACCTTCACATTTATAAATGTTTTTTCCCAATGATTATATTTTCTCCTTATTTACAGATAAAGTATGAAGAACCAACTATATTTGAGTATTTTAAGCTGTGTGGTATTAATGACGAGGACAGTAACCTGTCATCAAGGTTTGTTCATCAAGCATTTTCTTCTCGAGTTGTGGAAGTCATTGTCTTTTCTTTTTGTTACCCTGTCTTTATTGGAGTTTACTAAGAACCCTTACTTCTTATTAAAAAGTTTCCTTCTCTCTAATCACCTTGTAACTGCCATTATTAATTGTCAAGGGTAGAGTATCACATTAACCGTCTTCTCATTCTAATAAAATGAAAGAATATGGAGTAAATGTATATACAAATACATGGAAAATAAAGCAATGGAACAACGCTTTTATTGTTGTTCTTTATCTTCAAATTACCATAAGGCCTTCAAAAATGAGCTTTAGTCATGCCTCATACCAAGTCCAAGATGGTCCCTAGCCCCTTTCCAATTGTCAATAAAAAGCCTCATTAATGTTTTATTTAGCCCCTGGTAACCTATTCAACCCTTACCCCTTATGCTTGTTTGAACCGGAGCTAGATCGATACAGGTTCAAAATAAAGGGATTATATGAATCTAGCACCGGTGTAAAGGCAAGATCAAGAAATCTCAGACACCCAATGGTAAGATTTCAATATTTCTCTGACGAGTCTTGCCGAGTCAGAGAACCTTTGAAATCTTACCCGAGGGTGTCCGAGATTTCTAAATCTTGAATTTTCAACGGTGCTTGATTCATTTTCTCACTTTTGTTCGTAAAAAACGTCTTTGGGTGCTGTCATATTGTCCTAACCATCCGCCATTACTTAGCGACTCACCATGACGTCAATGACGTCATAGTATGCACGAGGCTATCTCACATGGGGTGGTGTGAGACAATATGAATCCAACACGGGTGGGTGTGCGAGACAATATGAATCTAACACGGGTGGGTGTGCGAGACAAGGAAATCTCACACACCCAAGGGCGAGATTAAGGTTGTCTCTGACGAGGCTTCGCCGAGTCAGAGACTACCTAATCTTGCCCGAGGGTGTGTGAGATTTACCTTGTCGTGTTTGATTTGTTTTCTCACCCTGCCAACACGAACGGGCAGTTGCTCATTTTGACATTGGACATCATGTTTCGTACTATCAAGCATAACGTTGGATTTCTGTTGACATTAAATAATTCAAAACATATTACATTACACAAGTATTTACTTGGCTTACTGTGGTTTTTCATTTTTGTTTTGTATACACTGAAATCGTTGATCTGAAATTTGACCTTCCTGACTTTTGTTTACTTACGGGAGTTACGTCCCCTTTTATGACGTCATAAGATTCGAGCGGGATTTTTGAATGTTGAGTATTGAGTTATTTTCAGAATTATCTGGCACATATTATAGGTGTCGAGAGTAAACGACACAGTTTTATAAGTCGACGTTGTTGAAAAATGTGCTTATCTAAATAGAAAAAACAAGAAGACAAGTGCAGTTTGAATGTCAAGCAGATACAAAAACCGCGGGAAAAAGATCGTGTAAGTGTTCTCACCCAGGCGGGTGGGTGAGACGGAAAATGGGTGGGTGAGACGGAAAAATCTCATCCAGGCATTGGCTACATAGAAAGCACTGCAGGTAGGGTGAGAAAAGGAAATCTCACACACCCAAGGGCAAGATTAAGGTTGTCTCTGACGAGGCTCCGCCGAGTCAGAGACTACCTAATCTTGCCCGAGGGTGCGTGAGATTTACTTTGTCTTGCACACATACCCGTGTTTTATTTGTTTTCTCACCCTGCCAACACGAACGGGCAGTTGCTCATTTTGACATTGGACATCATGTTTCGTACTATCAAGCATGGCGTTGGCTTTCTGTCGACACTAAATAATTCGAAACATATAACATTACACAATTATTTACTTAGCTTACTGTGGTTTTTCATTTATGTTTTCACTGAAATCGTTGATCTGAAATTTGACCTTCCTGACTTTTGTTTACTTACAGGAGTTACGTCCCCTTTTTATCACGTCATAAGATTCGAGCAAGATTTTTGAATGTTGAATATTACGTTACTTTCAGAATTATCTGGCACATATTATAGGTGTCAAAAGTTAAAGACACAGTTTTATAAGTCGACGTTGTTGGAAAATGTGCTTATCTAAAAAGAAAAATCAAGAAGACAAGTGCAATTTGAATGTCAAGCAGATACAAAAACCGCGGGAAAAAGATCGTGTAGGTTTGTCTCACCCAGGCGGGTGGGTGAGACGGAAAAATCTCATTCAGGCATTGGCTACATAGCACTACAGGTAAGGTGAGAAATATAGTATCTATCCCAAGGGAAAAGGCGAGATTGGCTGATCTCAAACCCGAAGGCTAAGATATCATGTCCATCCCGAGGCTTGCCGAGGGATGGACAAAAGAGAGGGGGTGACACGGGGGGTCTACTCTCCCAATTCCCAGGTTTTTTCGACCTTTTTTTTCCAATTCCCACATTTTTTTGCCCCTTTTTCCCAAATCCCACATTTTTTTGGCTATTCCCATTTCCCACATTTTTACATTCTGAAATGCAAATAACATCAACAATTTTATTTGCCATCATGTTCAATAAAGTTAAAATTAGGAAAAACAAGTTCTTCCATCATAGGAAAATATATCCTTACAAAATGACATAAATTCCGTGCACCACAATACATCAACTGGGAACAAAATTTCAAACATCTTATGGATGCTGCGGAGGACTATGCCAGGAAATAGATTGAGCGTGAATAAGATGAAAACCTTGATTCTCCTTTGAAGTGGATTAAGGTTGTGAGGTCTATGATCGCAAAACGAATCAATCGGATACAAGGGTCAATGAGAACTAAATCAACATCAATTTTCAAACATGCTGATGTTGCTATTCATGACAAATATGTCAATGTCCCTGCAGCTAAAGCCCCATAATAACATCATTTTATTACAGTGATTGTTTAAAGAAAAAACTTGGAATTGGTAATCCCTAGGGCAGTCCATTCTACACAGCTACTGTGTTGTCTAATGAGGAGATATTACAGCCATAAATTTGTTTTTTTCCCTTTGGGATTTCCAGCAAGGATGCAGACAACGATCTCCACTCTTTGTACTGGATACACAAATTAAACTAATGCCTATACAAACAATGGTACACCACTAGATCTGCAAAATGTTCTACAAAACCTATTTCTAAGCTGTTAACCTCCATCTTGACAGCTGTTAAAGAGGGCCTTCAAATATATTTTGATACTTGCTTTTCAAGAAGCGGTACTAACGAAATGTGAATGTTGAAAACTAAAGATCTACTTAAAATCTAGAACTCTAGATCATTTTCACACTGTAACAGCTTTTTAACTTTTGACTTCTCTGCACTTATATACTAGTACTACCATTTCTCAAGAACAACCGAAATCTCGGCTATAATTCATAGATATTTCTCCCGTAAGAACGGTGGACAGATATACAAGTACATTGTTATAGGTAGAGAGCAAGCATACTTTGTGAAATACGACAAAAAAAAATTGGAGAAAAAATATACAGTAGAAGAAGTGATTAAATGTTAGAGTTTGTAATCCACAATATATTTGTAAGTTTGGACTTGTTTTTAAAAGACTAAAGACCTTTCAATGGGCACAAAATGTGCATCTCTTTCAGCTGATATGTTTCTCCACTCTTATGACGCTGAACAAATTTAAGGGCTTCTTCAAACTAAAGGTAAAAAATAAGCCCAATCATTATTTTATTTTAGCCTCCGTTATATCGATGATGTCACTAAACAACCATAGTTTTGGTGATTTCCCTGAACTTATTTAACCAAAAGAGCTCAAAATTAAAGATACCACAACACTTCCACATCAGACTTCTTCCTTGACCATCATCTGGAAATTGACAACAAATGTAGACTTAAAACTAGGATGTATCACAAACGTGATTACTTCACTTTTCCAATACTCAACTTCCCCTTTCATTATAGCAACATTCAAATAGCACCAGCATATGTGCTTATTTCTCCCAACTCATTCGCTGCTCAATGGCATGCGGTCCATGATAGAGCCTGGTCGTTCCCAAATAAGTTACCAATAACTTGAAGTCATCAATGCACAAGTTTTACGGCCGACATCACAATCTTCTGGACCACTATGGGATATTTCCGTGCATTATTTTTGTTAATTATGGCTGAATTTACTTCAGTAAGTTTTCAGAAGAAATAATCAAAATATTATTTTCTCATATGCTAAAATGTTAAATTAATATTCCGTGTTGTCAGCCTTGTATTTTTGTCTGGACGACTAATATAGCAGCTGATAAAATAATGTTCGTCTCATTCGGTGTAAGATTTAAATATGCTCCTCACTGGCAGTCATCTTTTTTATTGGATCACAGAGAAATGTTTTTTTTTGTAAAATACCTTCCATACATTATTCCTGTAAAGTTTGGTTGAATTTGCTTCTGTGGTTTTAGAGGAGATGATCAAAATATGATTTTCCGTTAGGGTCTAGTGTTAAGTTATATGTAACACTGGCAATCATGTAATTTGTCGTATCGAAAATAAATAAGCAAACTTGGTAAAGGACCTTTCATATATTATTCCAGTACAGTTTGGTCAAATTTAATATAATACTTTCAGAGCAGTTAATAAGAAGCTCTCAAATTACAAAAACAGGAAAACAGCAAACACCTACAATGGCCAGGAACTTAAAAGCTTGTATCGCTCACCTCGACCCTGGCTAATTCACAGATAGTCTTTGTCAAAGGAAATTATTATAAATTAAACCATGGTTCCACTTTGCCTAAGATGTACTCAGAGGGCAAGACCCTTTAATGTGTTTCAGTTGGGTCCAACTTTTGTTCCCTCTTCTGCAGGGGACTAATGTGGCCTAGTTTGATTCTAAATGGCTAAGTTGTTGCAGACAAGATCTCTGAATTAGTTTTCATATGTGATCCAATGTTAAACTATGTTTCTGCTGGCATCTATCATGGATATCAACCCTCTTCAAAAAGTATTGTTATCTTTTCCTGGATTTGAACTCTCCCATCAAATGTAGGTACAAACACTCTTCACTTCTGGTTGTCACTCGTACGGTTGGCTAACAATACACAACTGTAAACCCTGAATACATTTTAATAACAAAATTAGTAGAGTGTCCCAGTAAACCACAGTAAACAATGACATTGTAATCAAAATAGGAACAGTCTTATGAACTATGTTCAGGATTAACAACACTTGCCGTGTTGGGTTCATAACCGGAACTGTTTATTTGTATTTAAATGCCGAAAGCGAAGGGCGGACCAAATGATTTTTTGAAAAGGCCTATAGCGCAGACATACATGTAAAAACGCCTTTTTTGCATTGGACCACCTAAAGACTATTGTGGCCAAGTTTGGTTCCAACTGGCTCAGCAGTTTCAGAGGAGGAGATCTTGTAATGAAAAGTTTAGACAGACGAGATACTAAAAGTGATGACAAAAAACTCACCCTGGCTATAGCCAGGTGAGCTTATGGTGTTTTCTGACCGAGTCCAATGTTAAACCTTCGGCCATATTTTAAATGAACCGGAATAATGTACATGAGTACTTTTTGTAAAGGAGTTTCCATAAATCTTTTCTGTCATATTTAGTCAAATTTATGTCAGTAGTATGATAAAACGTAATATGCACAACTACATGTGGTGCTATGCACAATTACATGTAGTGCTTGCTACAGACTAAGTTTCATTAAGTTCTGCAGGGTAGTATCAGAGGACTTTGTGACGAATAGACAGACAGACATGACAGAAAGTTTGGGATACATGATTAACCCTATCAAGCATCATTGTTATTTTGTCCAAGAGCTGAAAAAATATCAATTCAAGACAAACAACAGGATACCACGAAGATGAGACTTGTTCACATGACTATTTAGGTTAATGTTACTGATCACTCAAGTCAACGAAGGTGAATAAAATGTGATCAAGCAAAATGAACTCTTTAATATGAAGGAGGTATTCCACCGTTGCCTGCTAACATGCGATTTGGAAAGATTTATCATAGGGACAATAGACTCATGTTAATTTTCTTTCATTGTCATCATTGCTGTGTTTATCAAGCGATTTTATATGCGTTTATTCATAGTTCTTTCTGTGAGAATTAGTTAACTTCCTTCAGTTAAATCTCTCTATCTACCATTTCTATAACAAGTGATGCCTGGAAAAGCTTAACAGAAACTAGAAGATTTTACAACCCAAATTATAAGAACCCACAGGAACAACCAAGAAGATCTTCTGATAAAAGACGTTTAAAAAACGACCACTTTTGATTTTTTAATCATTATTTATTTTATAAGGTAGTTAAATTTCCCATTTCCCACATTTTTGTGATTTCCCAATTCCCTATTTTTTTTTCATCGTTTTTCCCATTTCCCTAAATTTTTTAACCCCCTTTTCCCATTTCCCAAAGCCGTGTCACCCCCCTCAAAAGATATCTTAGCCTGAGGGTTTGAGATCAGCCTATCTCGCCTTTTCAAGAGGGTTTGATACTTTTTCTCGCCTTAACGCTCTAAAATTACTCGCAAAACCATGATCAGCTTTGACTTTCACAAAGAAATATCAAAAACGTTCCCGCGAAAGTATGACGTCACAATTGGTATACGTTTTCTGAAGCTGGATAGTAACTTCGTTTCCAACAATTGGCGCGCAATTTTAAATCTCTGTTTAAATAATTTATCGCATATCTTGTAGTTCATAGTAAGTTGCTGGTTCAAAGGTACATTTTCATTCTTTAGATAAACAAAAAAAGATTTATAAAATCAGACAACAAATAATACTGGATAAATCGCAAGAAAATTCGATGCGATGGCAGACATCTTGAATTTTTCGCACGTGCTGACGATTGAAGTGAGACAGCCCCCCGCAAAGGGGTGAGATAGAAATATCTCACACCCCCAAAATCACGAGATATCTCGATCCC
>MJUU01038736.1:75912-100678 GCA_002080025.1 Modiolus philippinarum | reverse complement strand
GGAAAGTCAAAATCATCACGTTTGTCATATAATCTAGATTTCAGACGTCCATGTTCGTCAATGTACAACAAAAGGTCAAGGTATGAAGCAGAATCGGGTGTATCGGTTGTTTCTTTAATTTCAAGTTCACTGGGGTAGATACGATGTAAATATTCTTTAAATTTTGGGTTATTAAGAGAAAGTACATCGTCTATATATCTGAAGCTGAAATTAAAAGTCTGGGCTAGCTGTTTTTGTTTCTGTTGTATCAGCCCTTGTAAAAACTTTGCTTCATACGAAAAAAGGAAAAGGTCAGCTAAAAGTGGCGCACAATTTGTTCCCATAGGAATCCCTATTGTCTGTTGAAAAACACGGCCTCCACATTCAACAAAAATGTTGTCGATCAAAAATTCAAGCATCTTAATCACGTCCTTTTCACTGTATTTCTTGTTTGACTCAGTGTGGTTCTTTACAAAATATGTTTTATCTTTTCCTATTACCAGATAGGAAAGCGACGTCAAT
Organism: Modiolus philippinarum; assembly: GCA_002080025.1. Taxonomy (NCBI): domain Eukaryota; kingdom Metazoa; phylum Mollusca; class Bivalvia; order Mytilida; family Modiolidae; genus Modiolus; species Modiolus philippinarum. The sequence goes on along the minus strand of MJUU01038736.1, from coordinate 100,177 downwards.
AACGTCCGAATACAATGCTTGGCAATTTCTGTCTTGTACCGGGGGGTACAAGACAAGGAAATCTCGCACCGCTAAAAATAGGAACTGTTCTATCTCAAAAGTGAGAAAAGAAAATCTCTCACACCCAAGGGCAAGATTAAGGTTGTCTCTGACGAGGCTTCGCCAAGTCAGAGACGTCCTAATCTTGCCCGAGGGTGTGTGAGATTTACTTTGTCTCGCACACATACCCGTGTTTGATTTTTTTCTCACTCGCCAACATGAACGGTCAGTTGCTCATTTTGACATTGGATATCATGTTTCGTACTATCAAGCATAACGTTGGATTTCTGTTGACACTAAATAATTAAAAACATATTACATTACACAATTATTTACTTGGCTTACTGTGGCTTTTTCTTCTGTGTTTACTTATACACTGAAATCGTTTGATCTGAAATTTGACCTCCCTTACGGGAGTTACGTCCCTTTTTATGACGTCATAAAATTCAGGCGGGATTTTTGAATGATGTCGAGTATTACAGTATTTTCAGAATGATCTGGTACATATAATAGGTGTCAAGAGTTAAAGACATAGCTTTATAAGTCGACGTTTTGGAAAATGTGCTTATCTAAGACAAGTGCAATTTAAATGTCAAGCGGGCACAAAAACCATGGGAAAAAGATCGTGTAGGTGTTCTCACCCAGGCGGTTGGGTGAGACGTAAAATGGTTGGGTGAGACGGAAAAATCTCACCCAGGCATTGGCTACATAGAAAGCACTACAGGTAGGGTGAGAAAGAAAAATCTCACACCGCTAAAAATAGGAACTGACCTGTCTCAAAAGTGAGAAATTGATCAGTCAGCCATGTTTGGGTAAATCATTGATAGGTTTAGACATGTTTGGCTGGTTATCATTTAGTTCATATGTACACTCTCAACGCAAAACTGAAATAACAAAATAGGCACAAACAATACATACTGGGATAAGCAAGCTTTACATCGAGGTAATGAATTAAGGTAATACGGGACTTTCAAGATAGGTTGAAGACAGAAACGATCACCTCAAATACCAGTGAGACGGAGTGACTGGATTCTTGATCTATTGAAATGAATATATACTATGTAAATAACAAAATATTTATGAAATTGAAGTATACACTTTTAATTGTTCCTACATGACAACTCTCTAACTAAATTTTAATTGACGAAAAACAATTCACCTAAAGCGCTATAACAATTTGAATATAAATCACCCTAACCTCAACAGTGTTCATGAATAAGTGATTCCCTCTCACTGTATTGATGTATTGAGTTTTTTCGTAAAATATCAGAAATCTGTTCCGTTTTGAACACGACTCAGAAATCGCGTATTACACAAATATGAAAAAGAAAGGAAATGGGGGTAAATGTCAAGGAGACAACATCCCATATCCAGGTTAAAACGAACCAAAACAAAGCATCTAAGGGTCACCGTACGGTCTTCAACACGGTTAGGAACCTCATGTACTCTACACAATATATCTTGATTGTCAAAAACTGAAGAAAGAATAAAATCTAGTAATGAATTCGTTTTACAAAATATAAAATAAAATGCAGCACGTGTTTAAACATTAAATTAAACAAAAACACATATTAGTTCATTGAATCAAAATTGTATTAAGTACTGATGTTGTTTATTGCTGTGTTTTCCAAGAATGAATAATTCTGATGATTGACATGTATTCCAGCAACAACTAAATGTGGACAAAATATGTTTACTTGCTTGTCTGGACAATGTATGCCACTAGAATGGAAATGTGATGGAGATGAAGACTGTGATGATGGCTCAGACGAACTTGATTCCCAATGTACAGGTATATGTTCTGATTTTACTTTGTCTTGGTAGGAAATTTTTCAAGTGCCTCTTTTCTTAGAATTGAGTCTGATTTGATATGAATTTTATTGAGTAAGCAGTACAAGGTATCTACATATCGTCAGATGTTATCCATGATTAGAGGTTACAGACAACTGCAGTAGAATACTGAAGGAACAAATATGTGGCATTTACAAAAATCGAAGTACAAAGACATGGCAAAAACGAGAATACAAAAAAAAACATTAACGTCAGACAGCCACAAAGCACAGAAACACAAAACACAACATTCAAAACCAAGGCATGCACTGTGTGAACTCCCATAAAATTGAGAGTGACATCAGGTGCTCCGGAAGGGTAAGCATATCCTGCTCTGTTAACAGTACCCGTCACAATGTTAGTGAGGCAAATATGTTTTTGAAGGATCTGTTTGGTAACTGATCGGTTAGTGTTATTTTCTAACCCAACGACATAACCAATTAAAAATAAATGATATGTGTTACTTCTCTAACCCTAAAACATTACCATGGTAAAAATTTGAAATGATTTTGAAATAACGTTAGTACTCAAACATTGACAAGAACAAATCGTTACCACATAAATCACTAACCAAGACAAAACTAAAATGATATACGAGACAAAGCAAAAAACGTAAGCACTTACAGTATGTTTTATTTTCATCCAGTAATTGGTTTCGTGAAATTGTCTGTATTCAGTTTGCTTAAAAATGTAGTTATTTGTTTTTTTTTTTTACTTTCTTACCCTTTTGGAATTATAAGAATTAAACACTGGTTTGTAGGAAATTATGTACGTATAAACTCCGCCAGGTCACTCACAAACTTTACAGTGAGCTGTATGAGTTATACTTAGACCAAGACAAGTTATTTCTTTGTTTTGCGTCAGCGCGCGCATTGAAAAATGTGTGATTTTAGGAGAAAACAAACAAAGGGTATTTTTTCGTTTTTCCGATTAAAATCAATATTTTGTGGTGTTTTTCTGCCATCGTTTAATTTTTGGTGCGCCCAATATACCACCACCTGAACGATTTTTAGCTTACGCTTCGATTAACAAGACAACAAATATATACTACTACTAAAAACTTTAAAAAAAAAACTCTGAATAAACTGAAATGGGTTCAACGAAATTGATTTTTAATGTACATAATTCACATCAAAATTTGTTGATTTAAAAAATTTCCTCCTTTTTTTTTTCCTCCCGTCCGCCTACATTTCAAAAATAAAGTTGACGCCAAACAAAGAATTAAATTGGTTTGGCCTTAGATAATTTCCTAAAAACAAGTGTTTAATCCTATGATAACTTTTGTTTTCAAAATATATGCTGAGATAGCTTTTAGTTCGAGAACTTGTCGGTGTTTCTTAGCTCTAGTTGGTTTCATAAGGACAGTTTCCCATATATCTGAGAAGCCAAAAAAAATTGAAGACTTGACATTGAAATTTTAATATTATAGCTACAAAGAAATGCAAACAAAATGAGTTTACTTGTGTGTCTGGACAGTGTATTCCACAGCCATGGAAATGTGATGGAGAAAATGACTGCCCCGATGGCTCAGACGAAACTGATCTACAATGTACAGGTATTCGCAACATAATTGAGGCTTGTTTAGGGTATATTGGGGTACGGGATATTTGCCACTTTTGTTCATGGGATATGGGATATTTGAGACAAAAAGTACTGGGATATGGGATATTTTGTCTATAGAAAACGGGATATTTCAATAATTAATGGGATATCCAATTTTCAAAGGGATATTTTTGCCCAGACTTATTGGGATACGGGATATTGGGACCCCCCAAAACAAGCCTCATAATTAACTTAGTTTTCCATCGTTCATTGGTTATTGGAATGGTGAAAATGACGCTGGGCGGGAAACTGACAGACGGTTGCTAAATATGTACATCATTTGTCCAGGTCACATTTCATACAATTTTCGAGATAGAAACTTTATATTTTGCAGATTATTTGTATTATTATTATCAGAGGTATGGTATTTTCATTAATTTTACTAAATATACCAGTTGTTGAACTTTTAATATCAAATATTTGTAAATAGTGTACCTCATTTGTTCAAACAAATCTTCTACAGCTTTCTAGATAGTAAGTTTATATTGTCATATCATTTTGTACTTAAATCAGAATCGTGCATGGTACTTTGATTTTTTAATTTCAAAAGTACCATATATTGCCTTTTTGTCATTTTTACGTCACATATCTGACAACAGGGTACGCTGTTTGTCTTACGGTCGTCACGTCAAGTCATGGTGTTCAACTTAAAAAATATACCACTTAAGGATGTATTCTCCTGAGGGTCCAAAATTGTCCTGCATTAAGTTTTTACCGAAACCTATATTTTTAAAATAGTTAACCTACAGTTATATGACATGAGTGAGTTCGCAAAGCAAAATTTCCGTGTGCGTTTCAAGTAAAAACGAATAGTTTTTAGAAAAATCTCTAGAATTTATTTGTTGTCCGATTTTATAATTTTTTATACTGCTAAAGAGGGCTCAACCATCAGCCTCTCTCCGTAAATTAGAAATCATTTTATGTTCAGTTGTTTTCTAATTGTGATTATTTAAATACAGATTGAATGTTTTAGCATCTCAATTTATTATATAATATATAGCTAATCTTGACGTTGTGAATTTGTAGATATGTTTAGATCGTTACAATATGAAACTAAAGAGCATAAAATTATTTATAATTTACACTAAGAAGCTGCTGGCCAAGTTCTTTACAGCAGTATCAAAAATATACAAATTGGACAAGAAATGAATTCTATTGAATGTTTTGAACAATGGCCGTTTTCACTTGAAAAGCACGGGGAAATTTTGCTTTGCGAACTCACTCATGTCATATAACTGTATATCTTCTTGGATAACCAACATTTAACAAGAAGAGCAGAGAGCTTAAACAATTAGTCAACTGTGGTTACACAGCACAAAAAGTGCAAAAATAATTGATAATATTGCCATTTTAGACCGAAATTAATTGCATTTACAGAGATAAAGAGAACTTTACAACGTTACAACTTTTCATCCACAACTCCCAGATCTGTCAGCATGAAAGCTATGCATGTGTCACCTAAAATGAAATACCTTTATCCTGAACCTCCATTTATGTAATTCCGACGACTCAAGAACTTGAAGGACTTATTCTAGGCAAAACTAATATCACCCGAAATAGGACAATTTTAGACCTTTCGCGACAAACGTTGCCTCCCATGCAAACACAAAGCCACAACATAAACTTTCAAAAGCACAGCAGCTGGAGAATCTTACAAAATTTTCGGAAATCTGTCTTGTAAATCTGAAAATTTAAATTACATGATTTCATGCCTAGTATGACTTCATTATATTGAAACGAAGGACTCCCTCAATCTTTGCATCAACTTATATCGCAATTACAAACAGAAAAAAAATAATAAGCACGGGCTACATCTGTCCATTTTAACACCATTGGACATAGCTAGACTTACAGGCAGGTTGTGGCTATTGATCACAATGGATCTTGGAATAAAATACAAAGACATACAAAAGTACGATTCTAGATGCAAAAGTTTAATTCTCGCATGAACATTAATGCTAAACTGTTCTGAAAATTATTACTCTTTAGCGCGATAGGAGTTTGTGCGGAGTTGTAGAAATACATAGGTCTTATTAATGATTATATTTGCCACTTTTATTATATCTGCAGCTATCAACAGAAACGTCTCGCCCCATGCAGTATGAAGACCTCTTCTATAGATTGACTTGGAGTCATACTTGGAGTATAGATGGCTACATTGCCTCCCTCCTAACCAATTTCTCCCATTTTCCGGTGACAATCGAAAATCTTTGCCCCGGTTGATCCATCCAACTTTATTTCCATTTAATTGATTAAGTAGTTCTCGTCCTGATTTGGCTGAAATATTGCTCACTGGACGTAAATTTCTGAAAATAAAATAAGTTATGATTTGGTAAGAGTAATTGTTTGCACTTTCGATGTTCAGATACTTGTAAAATTCTTATTCCCTTATTATAAATATGGAATCAATAGCATTCAAAATGTAGCACTCGATACTTAAGTTTTTGTAGTTGAGTGTTTGTTAATAGGTATTGTTTGCCTGTATTTTCACTTTTTGTGTTTTGAATGTTTCGAAATATTAACTTTTGAATGCGAGTAATGTTCACCTCAGTCTACTGCTTTGTTTTATATTCAATATTCTTTATTGGCACAAACACAATTACATTAATTGGCAAAGGCCCACGTGGCATATTATAAGCAAATATATGTTATGATAACAAACATTCATAAAATGTTGAAATACATTTATGACAATACAGTGTTTCTTATACTAAAACAATTGTCAATACAAATACAAGTTGCTTTCAATACCTTAGAAGAATCACAATTTAGACATATTTTGAAAAAACAGTATTGATTTAAATTATGCCTGTATTAAGAATATTAGACAACTTATTTTTATACTCATTTCTGGCGAGAGAATATTTGTCGCAATCAAATAAAAAATGCTTTTCGTCTTCTATATCACCAGAATTACAAATTTTACATAATCTCTCCTCAATTGGAATAGATGTGTGACGACCTTTTTGAATTTCAAGATTGTGAGCACTGACCATAATTTTGCACAAGACGGATCTCTCTGATTTTTTTATATAGAATATCCACATATTTGCTGCGGCTATAGTTCTCATGAAAATTAAATTAAATTTTGATTTATTGGAGTTTAAAATTAGAGATGATCGATATTGTATACATTGGTCCATTAATCTTTTGCTTTATACAGGCTAAAAGTGGCTGAAATGAACATTTGCTTACAACAATATTTGAAAATCCCATAGTAGAGTAAACTTTATTTGATCAAGAATTATTGATTTCTGTTTCCTGGAAAATTTTGAAAGCTAAAGTATTTCCTGAAGAAAGAAGATGATTTAAAAATTTTACACTTAAAAACATAATTTTACAATGTAGAGGAAGACGTCCAAGTTCTGATCGATAGACAGCATTAGTCATCCTATAATGAACCCCTAGAATTTCTTTAATGAATTTCATGTGAAATTTTTCCACAATAGAGCTATCAGAGGAGTCAAAGTCTCATATCTCATTACAATATAAAAGAATTGGACTGATTAAAGTATCAAATAATTTCTCTAATAATTTGCAAGAGTGATCTTGACCTATAAGTTTTTTTACTTTAAAAAGTGCTTTTCTTGCCTTTTCCATTAGCAATGGACTGCTAGGTTACAACAATATTCATTAAGAGCAATGAGGTTACTTTGCAATCCAGATTTACTCTCTGATAATAAAACAATATCGTCTGCATAAATGAGACAATTAATGAAGATTTTGCCAATTCGGACAGGGTCAGAATCACATTTTTTTAAATATCTATAAAAATATTAAAAAGCATATGACTTAAAACATCTACTTGTTTGATACCACATTCTGATTTGAATGCTTTACTAAGTCCATTTGGAAATTTTATTCTATTAGTTGTGTTTTGGTACATAGAAAATATTATTTGGAACAGTTTATTGGGACATTTGGATAATAAGAGCTTATAGAAAAGACCGTACAATACTTATACGTCAACAGGCGTCTTCAGTTACTTTTTATTGCGTTTTGTTTTTGAATAGTATTTATGTCTAAATATATTTCAGCTAAAAGGCAATGCACGTCAAAAGGGTTCCGTTGTTTGTCTGGACAGTGTATTTTACTCAGTTGGAAATGTGATGGAGAGGAGGACTGTAGTGATGGTTCGGACGAATCAGTTTGTAATAGTATGTACCATAATATAGTGATGGTTCGGATGAATCATTTTGTAACAGTATGTAAAAAGTTTTCCCCTTTTAGATAGAAAACGAAAACAAATAACGATAATTCAATTTTAAACTTTATCAACGGAATATTGGTGATCACCTTTTCAGGTTGTTTGGGGGATGGGAATCACTCTTTATGTAATGTTAGGATTTCAAAATGTTTTAATTTGATCTGTACTGAAGAGACATATGTTGTCGAAATGCGCATGTCACGGCAGAAACTAATTCGGTATTTTGTTATTTAAAACATTTTAAAAATAAATGTCGCAAAATTTGTATGATTCTTGTGAGAAAAAAATAATTCAAATAATGCTGTTATCTTTTATTGTTTTAAAGTAGAACAATATACAATTATGGCCTTTAATTTAGGGTAATATCCATAATTATTTAATCGAGAAAAGGTTATTTTTCCGAGGTCCGTAGGACCGAGGTAAAATAACCTTTTCGAGATTAAATAATTATGGATATTATCCGAAGTCGATGAAGGCCATAACTGTATTATTGTACTGAACTAAAAAGTAAAAAAACGGTGTTTTATGATATTAATATCAAATCCATATGACAAATGTCTAAATAAACCAAAACGAATGAATTTAGTAATGGGTGGTGAGCTAGTATTTGCTTACATTACAGGAATTTCCTCACGACCTGAAAAGTAACACATTAGTCAACTATAAAAAAAAGACATAAATGTAATGTTTTTTTTTTTAATCGGGGGCAAGTTCCAGTGCTTCGATCCTTTTTACTGGCGTCCACAGGAAAAAATCGTTATGGGCTTTTTCCTCAAAACTTTAACTATCGAACTCCGAGCTTTTCATCTGTAGAAAGAGCATACTGCTGTACGAATGTTAAGTACTTATGGTGTTTTTTATCTGGGATTATCGTAATGTCCCTGTCATTGCTGCAGCCGAACCGATTGGCAGCCATGTTTATTTACGTTTACGTTGACGACAAGGGAATTAACTAGTTATTTGTTCGACGTGCTAAAGCGTGCCTTATTCAAATTAGTTATTTTGCCTACGCGCACTTTCCCGAGCAGTTATTTTGCCTACGTGCACTTTCCCGAACAGTTATTTTGCCTACGCGCTATTAGTTGTAGAAATACCAATATTATTTTTACCATAGTTTCTATAGTAAAGTATAATAATATACAATTATGGCCTTTAATTTAGGGTAATATCCATAATTATTTAATCGAGAAAAGGTTATTTTTCCGAGGTCCGTAGGACCGAGGTAAAATAACCTTTTCGAGCTTAAATAATTATGGATATTATCCGAAGTCGATTAAAGGCCATAACTGCATTATTATACTGAACTAAAAACTAAAAACAACGGTTTTTTATGATGTCAATATCAAATCCATATGACAAATGTCTAAATAAACCAAAACGAATGAATTTAGTAATGGGTGGTGAGTTTGTATTTGCTTACATTACAGGGATTTCCTCACGACCTGAAAAGCAACACATTAGTCAACTATAAAAAAAGAGAAATAAATGTAATGTTTTTTTTTTTAATCGGGGGCAAGTTCCAGTGCTTCGATTCTTTTTACGGGCGTCCACAGAAAAAAGTCGTTATGAGCCTTTTCCTCAAAACTTTAACTCTGTAGAAAGAGCATACTGCTGTACGAATCTTAAGTACTTATGGTGTTTTGTTTTATCTGGGATTATCATAATGTCCCTGTCAGTGCTGCAGCCGAACCGATTGGCAGCCATGTTTATTTACGTTTACGTTGACGACAAGGGAAATAACTAGTTATTTGTTCGACGTGCTGAAGCGCGCCTTATTCAAATTAGTTATTTTGCCTACGCGCACTTTCCCGAACAGTTATTTTGCCTACGCGCACTTTCCCGAACAACTATTTTGCCTACGCGCTATTACTTGTAGAAATACCAATATTATTTTTACCATAGTAATAATATATACTTTACTATAGAAACTATGGTAAAAATAGACCCTGCTGATTTCGCTATTTCTAGAGACAAATAGAGAATATCTTTGTACTGCATGAAAAGTTGAAAAGTTGAATTACTATTACAGAATTTTTCTACAATGGTTCGTTGCCAGGCTTTTCCATATCATGACCGCAATATCCAGCAGACAAAGTTCTCCCCCCGTCTACCTACCTGAGGACGCGCCGGTCAGCCTTAAGACGACTGCAACTAACCGGAGTGCCATTATTTTTACCAAAGTAATAATATATACTTTACTATAGAAACTATGGTAAAAATAATATTGCTATTTCTACAAGTAATAGCGCGTAGGCAAAATAATTGTTCGGGAAAGTGCGCGTAGGCAAAATAACTGTTCGGGAAAGTGCGCGTAGGCAAAATAACTAATTTGAATAAGGCGCGCTTCAGCACGTCGAACAAATAACTAGTTATTTCCCTTGTCGTCAACGTAAACGTAAATAAACATGGCTGCCAATCGGTTCGGCTGCAGCACTGACAGGGACATTATGATAATCCCAGATAAAACAAAACACCATAAGTACTTAACATTCGTACAGCAGTATGCTCTTTCTACAGAGTTAAAGTTTTGAGGAAAAGGCTCATAACGACTTTTTTCTATGGACGCCCGTAAAAAGAATCGAAGCACTGGAACTTGCTCCCGATTAAAAAAAAAAACATTACATTTATTTCTTTTTTTTTATAGTTGACTAATGTGTTGCTTTTCAGGTCGTGAGGAAATCCCTGTAATGTAAGCAAATACTAGCTCACCACCCATTACTAAATTCATTCGTTTTGGTTTATTTAGACATTTGTCATATGGATTTGATATTGACATCATAAAAAACCGTTGTTTTTAGTTTTTAGTTCAGTATAATAATACAGTTATGGCCTTTAATCGACTTCGGATAATTCCATAATTATTTAAGCTCGAAAAGGTTATTTTACCTCGGTCCTACGGACCTCGGAAAAATAACCTTTTCTCGATTAAATAATTATGGATATTACCCTAAATTAAAGGCATCATCGGCTAAAGAGCTAACATCGTGAGTTCGGCTGCAAGTAGAAATCTATTATACGGTAAGGCGAAGCCGCACCGTATAATAGATTTCTACTTGTAGCCTAACTCACAATGTTAGCTCTTTAGCCGATGATAATTTTTTGGTCTTCTGAGTATAATTTCCACAAGCATTTTGTTTTATTAAAGATTATATCCCAATATAATGTGTCATGTATAATGGCTTCAGCACTACAAGGTGCTACACAAATACGTACGAGAAATATAATGTCGTTTTATAACGAACGAGAATTTAAAAATTGCTTTTTTTTTTGTTTAAATGCACGAAAAATGACAAATAATGATTCTCAAGCACGACTGCGTGTTAAATAAAAATCGGCAAACACGTTGCACGAAAATAACCCAGTGGAAGCCTCACACAACCCACGTGGTTGTGTTGTTACACTCGTCAACAAAGCAGTACAGTAATTTCTGTAGTTTGTAAGAATTGTATGAACCAATCACCACCCGGGTTAACCCGCAATCGCAAATTCGGTGGTCATCGCTGACCCGGTTGTAAACAAAGCGAAAACAAACAACAGGTGTGCTACGAAAAAGGTGACTTTTTTTAACTGTGTTATATTTTTGAAGGTAAATATGATGTATTTGCATTCAAATGCTAACAAGCAATAAAGAGTAGAAATAACACTGAGTTGTATTCTACAACAAGGGAGAAATCTACTCTTTAAACTTATATTCCTCAAAATACACTAACATTTTCTTCAATTACCACAGTTTTATGCAAATATACGGCCAAAAATTGTACAAAATAACCTCAATCATTTCTGTTTCATGCATTCTAGAAACTATAGAGAAAATATTTGGGCACATATGTGTGTAAATGGAGAGAAAACATGATTTTTTCATGTCGATTGCAACGATCAACTGTGGTCTTTAACACGGTTAAATGTTTACCTTGTGATCGTTTAACGCGGTTGAAGTTATCGTTAACAAACTTTTACAGCAAAACATTTCATATGTAATTGACAGCAGAAGTGGTATATTTTTCTGTGTCTTTATTTGTTTTTATTTCTAAATAATCTTCATCAATGCACGAACATAAAAATAACGAATGATTATACAATATAACAGAGACGAATGTTTTTGAAAATGCTAAAGATAACTTTTCTTCATTCTATTTGATAATTTGGCACTCCGGTTAGTTGCAGTCGTCTTAAGGCTGACCGGCGCGTCCTCAGGTAGGTAGACGGGGGGAGAACTTTGTCTGCTGGATATTGCGGTCATGATATGGAAAAGCCTGGCAACGAACCATTGTAGAAAATTCTGTAATAGTAATTCAACTTTTCATGCAGTACAAAGATATTCTCTATTTGTCTCTAGAAATAGCGAAATCAGCAGGGTCTAAAAGGAGACAAATCTATTGCCGTTACCCATTCCTTTCTTATTCCAGTGGCAATCAAAGCTCGTTACCCTGTGGTCTCAAACCCCTTACTTTTTATACCCCCGCTCCGTAGTAAAAAGTGTATGTTTTATCCTGGGTGGTCTGTCTGTCCGTCCATCCGTCCGTCCATTCAAAACATTTTTCGTCAAGGATTTCTCCGCTTGTATATGTAGTAGTGATATGATATTTGGTTTGAAGGTTTGGTATTGTGAGTTGTTCCATGTCTCCCCTTTTCATGTGCGTTACTCATCTACTTCCTGTTTCTCGATAAATTTGATATTGTTTTCATCTTCATTACAGCCATATATTGATTTTTTTCTTACATTATAGGCACCTTTCGTCAAAGAAGTTATTTCTTGAGGATTATATCATTGTAATTATACTTGAATTGTGCCCTCACTTGTACTGTGTCCACAGTCGCATTGTGTCAACACGCATTTAAATTAACACTTACCATATTAAAATGAGAGGGGTATAACTGGTTGCCTTTCGGCGACATTAACAATGAAGGGATATGGAGTATATACAAATGAGACAAAGTTCCTACAAATACAAGGTAATACTAAGCAATGGAACAACGCTTGTTTTACTTGTAATATCATTTACATTTATTAATTGATATGACTGGAAAACTGCTCATCGATTGTATTATTTAGCTTTCGCCAAGGCCATAATAACAAAATTATTATATTCTCATCCAGCCTTTTCAAGTTGTCCTTCATCCAGAAATGAATTCCGCTAAAAGATGTACCAGGAGCCGTCCTGAATTTACTATGCTCACTGTTGAAGGGCCCATGGTGGCTTCAAGATGAACAACAACAACTAAAGCCTTGTTCGATTGCTTGGCTCTATTATGTATTTATAGTAATTTTTTTTTGTAATGAATTTATTGGCAAGAATTATCATATACAATTTTTACATACAGATATCAATAACTAGTTTTATAAACTAAGGTAGTATAAGCTGAAGTAAGAAATAAAAAAAAGCAGACAACTTAAAAAGTTCCAAAAGAAAAAAATTTGAACAACAATATGCTGACGTCATGCCGTTTCAAACTTATATTTTTTGTTTCAGAATAATCCAAAAACACATGGGGGATTAATTAAAGAAGAAGAAATTAATAATAATAAAATGAATGCATAGAGAACACAAATAGGATGCTTCATTCACACTCCATTCATAACACATACTAAACAATATAATTACATATTGATATGAAAATGCTGTGCACACTATAATTCACGGTTTATATCACTATTTATAGTAATTTTGACTCATATGCATTTACTTAACACCATTTCATTGTTTATTTTGAGAAATTAAGGACAGGCGGTCATTTTTCATTTATTTTTTTACCTCTTATATTGATGTAAATTCTGTTAATTTTGAAGAAAATGACCAAAATATACATGTATAAAAATAAAATAAAAAAGAATAAAAATCTTTAAACAGGACGGCTAAAATTTGGTTGGAAGGGGATAAGAATGTTACTTTTATAAAGCAGAAGATTTGATTGGTCAAAATGGAATGTCAATTATACGATCTTTAATAAAATATATCTCCATGGCTATGACACAAGACAAAACTACTACAAATGTATGAGTCTTTAATTGAATTAGAATTTGAACATCCAATTGCGTCAATAATGTAATGATTTGAATGCATTTTTGACTTTCAAACTACCAGTCTTCGGATATTTGAATATGTGCTGTTTTGCTTAATAATTAAGAAACATGTTATTAATGTCAGTGTTATTATGAAATGTTGCATCATAAATGTATAAAAGAGGTATGCGTTGTCCCCTTCAATACGGGACTTTCGATTAATTATTTAACCCAAAAAATCTCAATCCAGGGTTCCTACCCCAAGAGATTTTGCTCTCTCATTTCGTTTCCTGCTTTTCCTAAAATCAACAACCACTTCTTCCCTATCCCAGAACTTGAAAATTACCCCGTTGGGCAAGTCTTTTCATATGATGGCTTCCTAGTTTTGCTCCTGAACCTTTTCTTGAAAGACATCTTCCCCGATGAAATCATCCATTCTGCTGAAATGTCATTATTTACTAAGTACTTCGTAAAAATAATGTCCATTTGGTTTTCTTCGCTGTGGTTAAGGTTGCTATGCAGGATTTGCTGTTGAAAAATGGTTATGATGTAGAATACTACTTTTCACACCACTGTAAGCCCACGCAGTTATTATTTTCTTGTGGGAAGTTGTTTGGTATGTGACAAATAACCAATAGGATCTGAACGAAATGCCAAAATCAGCTTAGATGAGAGCCTTTCATGAGGTAGATGCTCTCTTGTTTAAGTATTTTTTTTTAGAATTTCAGATATTGCACGATGAAGAACAGCAATGAAAGCGTTGTTCCATTTGCTAAATCTTACCGTGTATTTATTGGGATTTGTCCCATTTACATTTACTCCATATCCCTTTACTTGTCCATCGCAAGTTTCTAATCTTAATATTAAGGTATCCTAGATATTTTGAAATTACAGAAAAAAAAGAAATTATAGTTTCCTCTTGACACTTACATTAAATGGACATGTGACTGAATTGCTTAACTTGCATCTGATTATTATGCGCAGTGCATACGTATGTTGTACGGAAAAGGTTTCTTATACGAATAACTACACTTGTGTGTGTATGAGGCCCAATCCTGTTGTTACTATTTGACAACAAAGCATGTTTAATGTGATATACACAAAATTTATATCTTTTTTATTTTTCAGTTTTGTAGAATCTAATCTGCAATATCTTAAAGTTAGACATAGTTTAGGTTAATGTTTCGCTGAAAAACTTACTATCCTGTCCAGTCAATAAGTATCATATTTGAGTAAAAAATAGGTATCTAAATCTGCAAGGCTTTCGTGATTTACTGTGAGTACTTTATAAGTAGTTTGCTGTTATACTTCGTACAAACTGACGAAAACTAATTGGATAACATTCACTTAAAAGTCTATTCAAATATTGTTTTCGTCTTAATATAAAAATCATCTATAATGGTCAAATCTTGCATTGAAAATTAAATCTATTTATTTCTATCACTACTTATACTGCAAATCAAAAGAAATTCAAACCGAGTTAACGATAACATTTTCTAGTGGAAAACTGGGGTATGCGATAACTTCAACCGTGTTAAAGACCACATTTGATCGTTGCAATCGACATGAAAAAAAAAATCATGTTTTCTCCCCGTTTAAACATATGTGTGGCCCAATATTTTCTCTATAGTTTCAAGAATGAATGAAACAGAAATGGTTGAGATTATTTTGTCCAATTGTGGCCGTATATTTGCATAAAACTGTGCTAATTGAAGAAAATGTTAGTGAATTTTGAGGAATATCAGTTTAAACAGTAAATTTCTCCCTTGTTGTAGAATACATCTCAGTGTTATTTCTACTCTTTCTTGCTTTTTAGTATGTGAATGCAAATACATCATATTTACCTCCAAAAATATAATACAGTTAATAAAAGTCACCTTTGTCGTAGCACACCTGTTGGTTATTTTCGCTTTGTTGACAACATGGTCAGCGATGACCACCGAGTTTGCGATCGCGGGTTAACCCGGGTGATCACCGTTTACAAAAACGTCTACACAGAAGACGAAAATAGTTTATTCCCATATACATTGGCAGGTATAAAAAGTTCAACCAAAAACGACACATTTTTCTTAGGCGTCGTTGTTTTATGAAATTTCTTTACAAAAATCCACCTTTCTTTTTGTATAATTTTATTATTTTCATATCATTTTCATATCAAATACCAATTATATAACAATTAGTATCACAGTAAATGTCAATTATAAAGTAATGTTTATAAGCACCATTTTCATATTAAGCACATTTTGCAGAAAAATAGAAAAAAAAATAGGCTCGATCTACGTGCAATAGTTACCACCTAATTACACATATGTGCACATATACTAGTACATAGAAATCACTCCACATTCCGATTAATAATATTTTCAACATATACGGGAGAAAACTTGGGTTTAGCTTCAGAAACTTCAGAGCCTTGTTTGTATTTTTACGAGGAAACTCGCATTTACTGTAGGAAAATCGAGTTTAATCCAGGAAGCATAGGAAAATCGGGTTTCTCAGCATTTTGGTTAATTTTGCTTGCCATAAAGTGGTATCGATAAACTTTGCGTGGAGGAGGAAAAAAAGACTGCAAAGAAATTAATGCTATCTGATATGACAGTGGTGGTAATATAATTAAGCTAAAAACGATATAATAATTAATGTAAGTAAATTAGATTTGAACCATTTAGTGATGACGGGAAAAGGGAGAGTTTTTCAAGATAGTTTATAATGTTTAAAATAACAATATCACAGAAAAACGACTTTTCATTTTCCTGGAGTGCATTCGGTGACGATTTTGTGGAATTCTTTTATCAACATTTTTATGGTAAATTAATTGACAGTTAAGAAGACTAATAATTTATTATGTTTAATTTATGCATATTCCCGAGCCAAGTCATTGAAGTCAATGTCCTATTGATAAACTTCTAGATTTTTTTATAGTATTTGAACTGATTCGGTCAGATTTTTTGTTGTTTTTTTTTTTTTGTTTTGTTTTTTTTTGCATACTGAATTAACAAAATAAATTAATATACTGTATCAAAAGGTGTATCCGAGAAAGGGAAATGCAAAAAGAATGAGTTTACATGTCTGAATAGACGGGGCATCCCCCTGTCATGGAAGTGTGATGGTAACAGAGATTGCAATGACGGATCAGACGAAAATGAACCGCCTTGTAAAGGTAAAGGTATGTCAAATGAATGGTTCAGACGAACATGAACCGTCTTGTAAAGGTAAAAGTATGTCAAAATTGTTCTCACAAAAAATCGTCTGAAGAACATGAACCGCCTTGTAAAGGTAAAGGTATGTCAAAATTGTTCTCACAAAAACATTTACAACCTTGTAAAGGTATGTCAAAATTGCACTTACATTTGTATTTTGATCAATCACGATGACGTGCATAAATTGGCAGTCATGATTCTGAGTATTAAAACAGATTGCAGCTGCCCGGTACTGATCTTTGTTCTCTATGTGCGTACGGTGCGAGTTTATGCGAAAATTGGGAGCATATCCTGTCTTACCGATATATTGTTCGGTATCGCAGTTCGAACCTCCGAAGTTCAAATGTATTTTGGGTCAGTCGACCTCTGAAACCTGTAAAATAAACGTTCTCAGTTTCATGTGCATAGTTAAAACTGGTGAAAAATATATTCTACAAGTTACATTGAAATATGACAAGATAGTTTGAAGGAGTTGAAGATTCACTAAATCAATTAATAAATGAATTATTTTGGATAATATGCGAAATAAGAATTTTCAGTATTAGATTAACAATTACATCAGATGAACGCAATATACTGACAGTTTGGTTACAAGATTACCTATAAATTTATAGAAGTTGCAGATTACCAACCGAATTAACAAATGGACCATTGTGGCTCAGCATACATCTAAAATCTTTAAAATTAATATTTTAGGTATAATGCGCGTATCAAAACCAGACACCCAACATGTACAGCAAATTTGGTATGAAAATGGCTTACAGTATTGGAGGACTTGTGGTTTAGCAAACAAAATTTCTTAACAAATGGACTATTTAGGTTGAACCTCTAAAAGCCATTAAATCGATATTTCAACCTTCAGATAAACAACTTAAACATGTAAACAATATATTCAGCAAGGTTTACAGGATAACGGGTTACAGGAGTTGTGGATGTACAAACCAAATTAACAAACTTAATGAGCTACTTACGGCTTGTTGAAACTCTAAAATCTGTAAAAACAAACTTTAAAGCATCCGGTGCACAACTAGACCATGTGGACAACATATTCTGAAACTTTGGTTGGAATCTGACTTAGTAGTTTTTTCTAGTAGTTCCGAATTTAAAAAAAAACGACAGACGACGTAGGACGACGACGAAAGACAATAGAGAGTAATTCCTATATGCTGTCTCTGCTAACAGCAGGTGACACAAAAATAGTACAAACAATTGCAGACCCCTTTTTAACCATTGCTAAATATTTATAAATTTACACATTTACTGCTAATGAAAACAGAAAATGTTAGTCAAAACAATATATATATATTTATAAATGTGTTTACAGAAACAAAAGACGGATGTAAACCAGAAGACTTCACTTGTTTGTCTGGAGAGTGCATTCACAAGAAATGGGAATGTGATGGTGACAGAGACTGTAGCGATGGCTCAGACGAATCTTCTTGTAATGGTATGTGCCAAGCAGTTTCAAAAGTAGAATTTTGAATTTATGTCTAGTGATCAACATGTGGCATAGGTAAATTAGAGGCTCAGGGACTAAGCCTGAATCGCTCACCTGACAAAATGCTCCGAATATAAGTCATGTCTTTGCTGATGACCAAAAAATGATTTTTTTCATTAGGGTCTAATATAAGACTATAGTTCCAGTAGCCAGTACTTCAGTGCTGGCCCGAAAACCGATTTTATTTGAAAATTGGCTATATATAAACCTAAGGAGGATCTCCCTCTTGCATAGCCCTCCCTTAGCCGACTTTGGCTTTCCTATTTTGATCATGTTCGTATTTGTTCTCTATCAGCTTTTACACATATTTCGGTTCATGTATTTCCACATGTTTTGATTTTATCTGCACTGATGAGACATAAGTTGTCGAAATGCGCATATGCAGAACCTAAATTCATAGTAACCTCGGTATTTTGTTATCCATACATATTCCAATTCAAGGGGGTATACCTGGGGTAGGAGGAGATAACTCTGGTTTTCAATATTTTATTACTTACACAAACAAATAAAATCATTGCAATAGGTATGACCAAAATTTTAGAACTGTAAAATTTTTTCCACACAGCAAATAAATATTCACTTTGTCATAAAAACGAATACTCAACATCCAGTTATTTATAATGAGTCCATTTTATCCTACATTTATGCAATACTGTCCAAAGATAATGAAAATCTGTAAAGTCAAATTTCTTCCAAGGGAGGTAATTTATAGTGCAGATTCAGCAATTTTTTTGATTTTTACCCACTTTATTCTAAATTATAGAAAAAATGGGACGGTAGAATTTTCTAAAATTTTGATATATCTGTCATATACCAGTTTTCTTTCTATTCTCAGTTTTTGGTGAAAATTAAACGACAGAATTTTTTACTAGAGGTGTTTAAAAGTGATCAAAATAGAGTAAAAATTTCAGCCTATACTGTTCAGAACACCAACTTATTTCTGTTCAAAGTTGTTAAATTTACTATCATTATTCGTGCTTACTTTCAGACATGTCTAAAGTACAGAATTTTGCATTTGAAATCATTCTAAATCAAATACAAATTTAATTGGAGCCAATTTTATACATCACAATCAAGTCCTGAACGGACCAAAATGCAAGAGGAAACAAGGTATCTTTGATGACCACTAAACATAAAACGGGACGGTAGGAATTGTTGAAAATTGCTTAAAGTGGACATGAACATGTGTAGTTTTAATACTGAAAATATCAAGAAAATTAAACGAGCGGAAAATTTTAGGCCTACCCAGGTCTACCCCCTTAATTTGGTTAAATTTGCTTAAATGATTTCATAGAAAATGATCAATTTCCCATAGGGTCCAATGTTAATGTTCCAGACCATACGCGTATTTGGACCGTACGCGTACGGTCCGGACCGTATGCGTATACTCATATGGTCGGACCGTACGCGTGTGGTCGGACCATACGCGTACGGTCGGACCGTATGAGTATACGTGTACGGTCTGCTACGAGCTGGACCATACGTGTATATTTAGACCGTATGAGTACAAAGAAAAAGACAGACACTACATTCGTTATTCATACAGAATTAAGTTACAGTCAAAACTAATACAGAAACTGTATAAATTATCATATCTTGATAAAAATAATAAATTACTTATATATCTGAAATGAAATTAAAGAAGAAGTGAAATAATATCAAAAGTGATACATAAACTTCATTTTTACATTGAGAAATTTTGTTCGCTGATAGAGGGTATTCCTTTTTGGAACACTGTGCAATTTCCGATATTATATTTATTCAGTCGTCCCTGTACGAGATTTGGGGATTTTTGGGGGTATTTGGAAAAAAAAATGTTGTTTCTTAGAGGTGGTATTCAATGATTTTTTTCTCAGGATTTTCAGACGAGAAAACCATATATTTTATTTCAAATAACATTCCATTTATTTTTTACGAAACACTATTTTTTTCTTATTTTATCTCAAATAACGTTCAAGTAATAAGTAAATTTTATAAAGGCATCTCCAAAACATAATTACAGTAAAGAAAATTCTTATTTTTCTCTTATATTTTCTTTAAAATAACGATTCTTAGAAAATCTTATTTAATTTATCTTTCTAAACATACGAGCTTAATTCATTATATAATATTGTATACGGTATATTGATTTATTGATATACAAATTATCAAAGAACACGAGAGGCTGAATTAGCCAGACCGTACGCGTACGGTCGGACCATACGCGTACGGTCCGACCGTATTGGTATTTCGAAAAAATACTCGTATGGTCCGGACCGTACGCGTACGGTCCAAATACGCGTATGGTCTGGAACATTAATATATAATCCTCTCTGGCGGCATGATGTTATGTGTTAGATCCGAACGTAATGATCAATCTCTGCATAGAACCTTCCGTATATCGTTCCGGTAAAGTTTGATTAAATTTGCTTCAGTGGTTTCAAAGAAGAAGATGAAAATGTGATTTTTCCTGCAGGGTCCACTTTTAAACCAAAGTTCCTTGCTGGTGGCCATGTTTTCAGTTGAATCAGAACAAAATGAGAAATCTTTGTTATCAACCTTCCATACATAATTCCTGTAAAGTTTGGTTGAATTTGCTTCAGTGATTTCTGAGAAGATGAAAATGTGATGTTAAACCTAAGTTCCCTGCTTGCGACCATGTTTTTGTTGAAAAGGAAAGAATAACTAAATACCGAAGTTACTGTAAATTTAAATTCTGCATATACGCATTTCGACAACTTATGTCTCTTCAGTGCAGATAAAATCTAAAACGTTTGGAAGACCATAAAATCAAATATGTTAAAAAAACTGATAGAGAACAAATGCCCAATATGATCTAAAAGTAAAGCCAAAATCAGCTAAGGACAGAGCTTTGCATGAGGGAGATACTCCTTAGTTTTCAACAAAATTTACAAAATTTAAGATATTGCAAGGTTCAAAATACAATCGGCTTTCGGGTCAGCACCGAAGTACTGACTACTTGGCTGGTGAATACCCTCGGGGACTAACAGTCAACAGCACCGGCATCGACCCAGTGGTAACAAAAAACTAAATACCGAAGTTACTGTAAATTTAAATTCTGCATATGCGCATTTCGACAACTTATGTCTCTTCAGTGCAGATAAAATCTAAACGTTTGGAAGACCATAAAATCAAATATGTTAAAAAAANCCAGGGTTCCTACCCCAAGAGATTTTGCTCTCTCATTTCGTTTCCTGCTTTTCCTAAAATCAACAACCACTTCTTCCCTATCCCAGAACTTGAAAATTACCCCGTTGGGCAAGTCTTTTCATGTGATGGCTTCCTGGTTCTGCTCCTGAACATTTTCTTGAAAGACATCTTCCCCGATGAAATCATCATTCTGAGATCCATTCTGCTGAAATGACATTATTTACTAAGTACTTTGTAAAAATAATGTCCATTTGGTTTTCTTCGCTGTGGTTAAGGTTGCTATGCAGGATTTGCTGTTGAAAAATGGTTATGGTGTAGAATACTACTTTTCACACCACTGTAAGTCCACGCAGTTATTATTTTTTTTGTGGGAAGTTGTTTGGTATGTGACAAATAACCAATAGGATCTGAACGAAATGCCAAAATCAGCTTAGATGAAAGCCTTTCATGAGGTAGATACTCTCTTGTTTAAGTATTGTTTTTTAGAATTTCAGATGTTGCACGATGAAGAACAGCAATGAAAGCGTTGTTCCATTTGTTAAATCTTACCGTGTATTTATTGGGATTTTGTCCCATGTACATTTACTCCATATCCCTTTACTTGTCCATCGCAAGTTTCTAATCTTAATATTAAGGTATACTAGATATTTTGAAATTACAGAAAAAAAAGAAATTATAGTTTCCTCTTGACACTTACATTTAATCGACATGTGAATGAATTGCTTAACTTGCTTCTGATTATTATGCGCAGTGCATGCGTATGTTGTACGGAAAAGATTTCTTATACGAATAACTACACTTGTGTGTGTATAGGACGAAATCCTGTTGTTACTATTTGACAACAAAGCATGTTTAATGTGATACACACAAAATTTATATCTTTTTTATTTTTCAGTTTTGTAGGATCTAATCTGCAGTATCTTAAAGTTAGACATAGTTTAGGTTAATGTTTTGCTGAAAAACTTACTATCCTGTCCTGTCAATAAGTATCATATTTGAGTAAAAATAGGTATCTAAATCTGCAAGGCTTTCGTGATTTACTGTGAGTATGCTGTTATAATTCGTACAAACTGATGAGCATTCACTTAAAAGTCTATTCAAATATTGTTTTTGTCTTTAGATAATATAAAAATCATCGATAATGGTCAAATCTTGCATTGAAAATTAATTCTATTTATTTCTATCACTACCTATACTGCAAATCAAAAGAAATTCAAACCGAGTTAACGATAACATTCTCTAGTTGAAAACTGGGGTATTCGATAACTTCAACCGTGTTAAAGACCACATTTTATCGTTGCAATCGACATGAAAAAATCATGTTTTCTCTCCGTTTAAACATATGTGTGGCCCAATATTTTCTCTATAGTTTCAAGAATAAATGAAACAGAAATGGTTGAGATTATTTTGTCCAATTGTGGCCGTATATTTGCATAAAACTGTGGTAATTGAAGAAAATGTTAGTGAATTTTGAGGAATATCAGTTTAAAGAGTAAATTTCTCCCTTGTTATAGAATACATCTCAGTGTTATTTCTACTCTTTATTGCTTTTTAGTACAAATGTATGTAAATGCAAATACACATGTACATCATATTTACCTCCAAAAATATAATACAGTTAATAAAAGTCACCTTTTTCGTAGCACACCTGTTGTTTATTTTCGCTTTGTTGACAACCGGGTCAGCGATGACCACCGAGTTTGCGATCGCGGGTTAACCCGGTTGATCACCGTTTACAAAAACGTCTACACAGAAGACGAAAATAGTTTATTCCCATATACATTGGCAGATATAAAAAGTTCAACCAAAAACGACACATTTTTCTTAAGCGTCGCTGTTTAATGAAATTTCTTTACAAAAATCCACCTTTCTTTTTGTATAATTTTATTATTTTCATATCATTTTCATATCAAATACAAATAATATAACAATTAGTATCACCGTAAATGTCAATTATAAAGTAATGTTTATAAGCACAATTTTCATATTAAGCACATTTTGCAGAAAAATAGAAAAAATAAGCTCGATTTACGTGTAATAGTTACCACCTAATTACACATATGTGCACATATACACATGTCAAATCTTTTAGAAATCACTCCACATTCCGATTAATAATACATTGTATTTTCAACATATACGGGAGAAAACTTGGGTTAAGCTTCAGAAACTTCAGAGCCTTGTTTGTATTTTTACGAGGAAACTCGCATTTACTGTAGGAAAGTCGAGTTTAATCCAGGAAGCATAGGAAAATCGGGTTTCTCAGCATTTTGGTTAATTTTGCTTGCCATAAAGTGGTATCGATAAATTTTGGGTGGAGGAGCAAAAAAAGACTGCAAAGAAATTAATGCTATCTGATATGACAGTGGTGGTAATATAATTAAGCTAAAAACGATATAATAATTAATGTAAGTAAATTAAATTTGAACCATTTAGTGATGACGGGAAAAGGGAGAGTTTTTCAAGATAGTTTATAATGTTGAAAATAACAATATCACAGAAAAACGACTTTTCATTTGCCTGGAGTGCATTCGGTGACGATTTTGTGGAATTCTTTAATCAGCATTTTTATGGTAAATTAATTGACAGTTAAGAAGACTAATAATTTATTATGTTTAATTTATGCACATTCCCGAGTCAAGTCATTGAAGTCTATGACCTGTTGATAAACTTCTAGATTTTAAAGTATTTGAACTGATTCAGTCAGATTTTTTGTTGCCTTTTTTTTTTTTTTTTTT